>OZ005659.1:150206533-150514033 GCA_963930645.1 Salticus scenicus
AATGTAATGGTAAATACGGAAAAAAATTGACTTGCAATAAAGTATCCGTAAATACTAGTGTTGAATGTTGAAAAATAAAATTTTCTAAACAAACACTATAAATCGCAGAAACTTACAACAATAGTTTTCGTCGATAACAATAGTCTGACCTGAGAAAAAGTAAAAATATGTGAATCTGAGGGCAATGCGAAAGCAGCAACGCTTTTCAATATTATTTATCCATTACATAGTTTAACCTAGAGTATATAGCAGTTAAAATATATTGAATAACTTCGAATGTATTTAAAAAGCATCATATCAAATAGAAAGTGATATATCTTCGACTGCTTTTAACTAGGTCTCTAAAAGAGTAAAAATATTTTTAACTTTGATTCAGAGTTAATGTTATGCTGGTCTAAATATTTGCATGAACCTAATTTCCTTGAAGCTTTTTATTTTTTATGATCTTTAAAAATATTCTTTTCCAAACACATCCATATTCAAGTACAATAAAAAATTAAATACTGTAATTCTGAAATAGTGGTATGAAATCATTAAATATTTTATATTTCTTGGTTTAAATAATAATGTTTTAAGAGGAAAAAATTGTTTTTGGTTCATGTATGTTTTAAAAACATTTTTGCTTAATATTTAGTATTTACTTTTTTAAATAATTTGCTTTCGGCAATCAAGTTTGTAAACAATAAAAAAAATTTCAAAAGAAAACATAGATGCAATAAAAAATAAGACGAACGATTGTGTAAGCTATCGAGCTCGAGAACTTACAGCGGTTGACCACAGGGTCAATATACTCTTTGGTTACCACTCAGTGTTTGGGAATGTTCTACCTGTGGCGAATTCTAACTTCAGTAAAAATTCTTGAAATGTCTTGAAAATGACTTTTTACCGTAATGTTATTCATGTTTACATAGCATGATCTCTATTGGAAATGGTGTAATAGCATCGCTGGTTTGTGTACAGGGATACCTCAGAACATCGCAATGTACTGCATTCTGTGAGAGGTATATAAATCATATTTCAGTACCTTTGTGCAGCATAAAACATACTGACATTAAAATACATTATTCGTATGCACAAAATGATTTGACGTGGTAGCATTAATAACTAATTTAGCAGATCACATAAAAATATTAAGATACATTAGGGTATATGATTAAAAATTGCAAAACGTACATTTTCAGTTATTGTCACGCGTTTTTAATACTTTCCAAAAATTTTAGAAGTATTTATGGGTTCAATTATTCTATCCACCAGACTCTCTAATAATTTTTGTAAATACTTTCAGAATGGCTTGAAACTTATATTTGTTATTCAAGTTCATTATGGCATGTTGCCTATAAAAATTTGTATAAATAACGCAGCTAATTTGTGTAAGAAGGCTTACGAAAGACTTCGATTCATTATAATCTATGAGAAGTGGTACTTTTTAATATATAATTTAATATCTTTATACTTCACAAAATGAACATACATTATTCAAATAAACATAACTATTTTTCTTGCTGAATAACATAATATTAGTGAAGTTTACATATTTACAGGGCCACACAAAGTTATTCACCTGCATTATGTAATATAAATGGCACTTGTTCATTTAAATTTTTAGTGTTATCGGGATTTATTTTTTCTTTTTGTAAGTGCAATGTATTGTGGTTATGTAAATGTAAGACAATATACAAGCACACAAAAACAATATTTTTAATGTTTTTCTTCGAAAAACGTCTATAAAGGAACTTTTGTGAGATATCCTCAGCCATAGTTCAAACCAGCATATCTGTTTGTCAGCCTTGCTGATTTCATACAATATGCAAAATGAAAACAATCTAGCAATCTAGTTTTTTTTTTTTTTTTTTTTTTTTTTTTTTTGTGCGTGTGTGTGTGTGTGTGAGAGAGAGAGAGAGCAATTTATGGCGATTATGTCAATTTAAGACAATGTACAAGGTCACACAAAAGCAAAACTTTTATTTTATTTTTTTATTTTTTCAGAAAAAGATATATAAAGTATTTTTTATGAGATTGCTTCTGCCGAGTTAAAACCAGCATATCTGTTTGTCAGCCTTGTTGTTTTCGAACAATATGCAAGATAAAAGCAATATGCAAAAAAACAAGCTCTATTTTAAAGCATGATAACGGAGATAAAATATATTTGAAGGCTAAACAAGTAATACAATTGGAAAATACTTATTATCTATTCAAACCGCATGAGTATTCTTTCATTTTTATATTATTAAAAAATAATAATAATAATAACATTATATTTATTTGAAATTTAAAACAGTAAAACAAACAAAATTTGTTTCTTAATAAACAAAAAATATTAAAAAAAAAAGAAAAGAAAAATCTTGAAAAAAAAAGTAAAATTTATTAAAACTTGCATCTTTTGAATCAATGTTTTATCTCTAAAACTCCTACATTAAGAAAAACTAATTTCCTTACACATCGTATACTATACACTACAAAAGAAATGAGGGATTTTTTTTTTTTTTTTTTTCATTTTTTCCCCGTATCTCGTTTATAAAGCAAAATTATTCTGTCATACTTTTAACATAAGAAATGATTTTTTTTTTTTTAGATTTCGTGGAATATCCATTTATGAAGAGTAACGAAGCTAAAAAGAAAAGTTTTGAGAAAGAAAGTTCAAATTTGAAAGACTTTTTCAAAATTACTTCTTTTTTCAATCTAATTGCTTCCAACCATAAAAGTGAATTTAATATGGTTAGTTTTATGGAGAACAGAATTTCAACTTTTGATGTGAGGATTTATTTCGATATTAAAATAACTTTATAAATGACTTGGAGAGAATATCGAACAATTGTTCGCAGATCTCCTAAAATTTTCTGTTAGTGGAAAACCTTCATTGATTTATTTTTCAATATATAGTATATGAACAACAAAATATTGTTATACATATTTGTTTTTGTCTTACACACAAGAAAAGTAAATTGATATTGAATAATTCAACAAGTGTAAAACTAGCTTTATAAAAACCTACGTGAACACATGGCTAGTCTTAAATTTAATTAAGTTTTTTTTTTTTTTTTTTTTTTTTTTTTACCTAAAAAAAACTCTGTTTTTCAAACACACTATCGCCATTTCCAGTAATTTTTTTTATAGTTTGTAAAAATCGGTTAATGAATAATGATAAAAAAAAATAAATAAAAAAAATCTTATTTTTTTATTTTTTTTATTATTATAATCCAAACCCCACGTGACTAATCAGCTAACATGAGTGAGGTTAGAATCTTACGCTGTCAAAAAAAAAAAAAAAAAAAAAAAAACCTGTTTTCTGCAGTTTGCTGCCAGAAATTTTTTGTAATGACAGAAAATACCCAAAAATTACGAAAAAATTACGTTGATAGAATGTATTTTTCTGAATTACAGAAAATTTCTGCCGTCAAACTGCTGCAAACAGGACTTTTTTTTTTTTTGACAATGTTCAAATTTTAAAATATCAATATAAAGTCGGCTGAAAACGCAGTTTAATTAATTAAAAAGAAACTCTAATTTTCAACTTAGAGGATTTGTAACTGCGAAATCATAATTACTATTTCAAGCTAGTATTAAATTTTATCAAAACTGTTCGAAAATTCGCTTTTTTCTTTTTTAATAGATTTTTCGTAATCCGATCCAAAAATTACTTGATATATAATTTTAACACTAGAGTTTCTTTCTTTCTTTTCTTTTCCTTTTTTTTTTTTTTAACAAATAATTTCGCTTTCAATCAACGAGCAGTCAGGAACATAAGGAAAGATAAACTTTTCAAAAAAAATGGTAGAAATATTTGAAAACCATTAATTCTATTAAAAATGTTGTTTATATAAAATATTTTTAGAATATAATAACTGCTAAACATTATATTAATATTCAACTTAAACTTACAAAAAATAAATAACTCTTTTCGACTTGAAAATGAAAGGCAAAAGGGAAAGCAGAGTAATTTAGGTATCAAAATTAAATGTATAGTTCATACTATAGTCAATAGTATTGCTTATAAATAAGGTGCTAATGTTTATATAAACAAAAAGTTTTAGTTAAAAATAGTGGTTTTCAAATATTTTTCCCATTTTTTTTTTTTTTTTTTTTTTTATTTATTTATTTATTTATTTATTGAGAAAATGCAAAGTGTGTCTTCACTTACATTCATGATTGCACGCTGACTTAAAATGAAAATATCGATAAAACCATCATAACTGTTTACACCTTTTTGAAAGTACTACTTAAAATTAAAATCTTATATCGGCGATATCTTTCTGAATTTTAACGATATTTGTTTGGAGACTTTCTTTAGCTTATGTTTATACATTTGGCTAGTAAATTTTGCCTAAGATATTTTGCTAACGCTTGTGTATGCGCAGTTAAAAATTATTTAGTACAAATGCTCATATTTCATCAGGTATTTGATATTTTAATATCCTGATTGCAATATGTTATATCTAGCGTAGGATGTAAAGTTTTCAAGTAAAAATGACATTGCATAGATTTCAAAACACTTCATGTTCTAAATGAAAATCTATCAAAAAATTTCGACGTTGTTAAAGAAACATTTATATTTCTGTCAAAATATACGTGCAATTCGCATGTTAAACCTATATCTATTACTAAAAGAAAGCTCATAACCATATGCTATAGTTATTTCAATCTATATTTTTGTTACAGGGTGATCCAAAACATTATACTTGCTGGTTAACTTGCAATTAATTAACTTTCTGCCTTCGGGACAAAACTTTTGTTGAAATATATGCGGAATAATATTATATTCTTTTTTACCCTGAAATTCATAGGAGAATCCATGAAGTATTTTTTTAGATATTCAGCAGAAACATCTATATTCGAAAGCGTGGCATCACCTATGCTAGCTACTCTACTTATATTTATTTAGGCGAATACATTTTACTGTCGTCAACTAAAAGAAAATATTGCGTGCTCTATAAGAGTAATTAACATTTTAAAAACTGCGTGAATATAAAGCAAATATGGAATATCTATGAAGTTTTCTCAATTAGCATTGCTGAGAACCGCGTGAAACATTCCACCCTCTCCGCTAACTACCCTTTTGATGTTCAATGTTTTATAATTGCTTTCTTTCTCTCCTTAATATTACCCAATGAACGTTATAAAGCTATAGTGCGACTTTAAAACCCACTCAACTTGAACCTCATTTTCTCCTTAATATTTTCAGTATATTTCTCTAAATTTAACTGCATACTTTAAAACCCAACTTTTTTTTTTTTTTTTTTTTTTTTTTTTTTTTTTTCTTTCTGTGTATTTTTTTTCCTTGAACTGCACAAATATATATATATATATATTCTGAAAATGATACCAGAAATATTATAAAGAGAAATAAAGTAAATTCAATTCAGACATAAACAGAGTATTTATGGGTAATGTGAATAGGAGGTTTTCAATGTTAAGTATATTATAACCTGATAGACTGATAGTGTGAGAGACATACGTCTCTATTTTTCCCCTCTAAAACTTCGCACTGCACTTAGTGTCGGTTCTATTCAAATTTCTTTAGATGTAGAATTTGAGTTTTCGCGAGCTTCCAAAGACGATTTCCTCCTCTGACAAACGTCCGGCTGCGATAACTGGTATAGAAAAAACGGTTTTCTTTTCTAATATTTTTCAATGAGCATAAAAAGTAATGTTCTTCATTGTAAACATGTCGAAAAGTTCAAAGGTCACTTTCTGATAATGGATAACGTACGACCATTTTACGCATCGCAATGTGCTCAAATGTGTGCCAAATTTGATATAATAGAATATGTGTGGGGAAAAGCAATATGACACACGCAGTAAGCAATCACAAATACACACATTTAATAAAACACGTAACACAGAACAATTAATGAAAACCAAATATATAAAGTTGCTACAAGACAACACCTACTCGTACTTTCTCTGGAAGTCTGACAACATGAGCTCTCTTGCAGCATCAGATGGTGGCGCGCCAGTCGAGTATGGATAATCCACTCCAATTCAGGGAGGGTAAAGAAGGTAAATAACAAGACATTGATATAAACAAAAAAACATGTATAACTTAAAATAATTCCCTTCTTTTTTTGAGAGTGTCTTCACAAGTGCCCTGAGAAAAAAATATATGACTGGCATTTAAAATCTAAATTGAGGTTCTAAAAAAACAGATCCATGTCATACTTATCAACTCTAATTCCCTTTGATAGCGAGTTCTAAAAACCTCTATTGAAATTCAAGACCTTTTTTTTATAAATTATGGTGATCAATCTCATTCAAAAATATCTGTAAATAAATGCGAACACAAGAGGTGAGTTTTAGTAACTACAATTTTGCTTTATAACACAATTCTGTGAAATCAACGAGAATTTCTCTCAATTCAAAGGATTCATAGCATTCATAATATTCACGACATTGTTTCGCCATCTATAAAAGTGTAGACTAGAAATTCTCGATCCTTTCGTCTATCCAGGTTATTTGTTTACCTTACACGCATATCTCGAAAACCTATATTTCTACACTGTTTAAAAAAATGCAAATTTGCCTTCAGAAAATCACTGTAATTTGAGAAACAAAGTCGTAAATTACGGAAAAATTACGTTGACAAAACGTATTTTTCTTTAATTACACAGAATTTCTGACAGCAATGTTGCATTTTTTAACAGTGAGTTTAAGAATTTACAAAAGGGCTACTTATGGGATCCAGATAAAAGCGGTATATTTTTCTCTCAATGTGTTCTTGGCGTCTTTACGTCTGGCATTACAAGAAAAGACTGTTGCTTTCTTACTCCCTTTCCAGATGTTGAGTTTTACAAGAACTGCAATTTCATGTTTGGCTTTGCGTTTTCTGACTGCGATAAGCGCAGTTGGCAAGCATATAACAGACTGGTCAGAACCAAGTCGTAATCGAACGACCATCACTGTTGCTGGAAAAAATCCGTTTCTAATATGGTGTCGACGACTGTGATTGAGAGTATTGTAAGAGGCAAGTGAGTGTATTCCTTACTCCTTGAAGTCCAAAAAAAAAAGAATATTTTTTTTACAAAAATAAAAGATCCTGATTTTTGTTTTGGTCTTAGGTGGTCTAAAAATTAACTCAACTCATTATCTAGGGAGACATAAGCTCTTGAAAACGGTATCATCCTTGCTGCATCCAGATTTTTTTTTTTTTTTTTTTTTAGTCTGAGTATCTATGGTGACACCTGTGTGACACACATAAACGCAATTAATCTGCATGAAAAGGTACAATTATAGTTTTTAGTTGTATGTTTTTTAAGACAAGTTTGTGTTTGTTTTATTGAAACTTGGTTATGTGCTCGTTCGTCTACCAAAATGATTCGACGGATTTTTTTTTTCTTGCGTGTGTTTATTTGTGCATATAAGAATATATTACACTTCCTTTTCTCTGTTCTCGTTTCTCGTTTCTCACAGCATGTATGGTGTACGTGTGTGTGTGTGTGACTTTTGGTGTGTGTATGTATAGATCATGGATGCTGCTTTTCCCCTGTACACAATAGCATACATGGGTATTTAAGAAGGAATGTCCCAAAATCATATTTTTTCCCCTACTTCTTTCTTACTCTCACAGCTGAATTATGCTTATATGCATCTCTCGTATATATATATATAATAATCCGCGATCCAATATTGGTTATTTCTAGAAGTCTAGCAGTTTTTGTTCTGTAGAATTCCAATTCTGAGAATTCTAAACAGGCTTGTCAGGTGAATATTACAATTTTGTTTTGTATTGTATACTCCTATTTTATAAAAAAATAAATCTTTTTATATAAAATCTAAAACATTTGTATTGTATAGATAGACTATTAGTCACAATAGAACTATCAAAATACACTATTAAAACCAATAGACTATTAGTCTACAAAATTAGTGGTGATAAAAAAAAAAAAAAAAAAAAAAAAAAAAAAGTACTATTCTTGATTGTAGTATTCTCGTACAGTGATACGTTGATTCTGAAAGCATAAATTCTAACAAGAAACGTATTCCTGATACTTTTAATTTAACCAAGATTTTCCTCAAGTTCTTTAAAGAAGTCTGAGAAATACAGATAAAATCTAAATCCAGTTATACTCCCAATGCATTTTTAAAAAGCTTGTAAATAAACGTCGGAACTCTGTTATCAAATAGAAATACATTTTAATCTAAAATTTAACATTTAAATTTGAAAGTAAAATGCAATCCCATTTTTTTTTTTTTTTTAATTATTCCACTCGGAAAATCCGAGCCCTGCAGTAAAACTACCCAAATTTTACGCGAGAGAGCTGCACCTCCGTTGCACTACAAGTGATGCAAATACGACTGATGATAGATGGCAACACCAGCAAACAAGAGCTTGAGTTTTAATCCAGATCAGCGGAGAGTAGTCTCTTGACCCAGCATTCTAAGACCTATAATTTTGTTTAGAACTTGGAGAATTTTGCGAAAACGACAGATTTAATGGGCCATTAGTGCATTATTAGTGTCCGCTCGAGTGTCGACCCGCATTCTTCCAGTTATGAGTCCTACCTACCATAGCTACCGCGGCCATACATATATATTTTTTTAATTACTCAAATGCTCTTAATGTTCTATAATTAAAATAAATTAGCAGACTCGGCTGGTCACTATACGAGGTCTGTCCAATAAATACGCGAACTGGTGCCATCTCTGGGCTATGACGTGGACTATAGCCTCGCTCACTAGCGGTGCTAGTTGCCTGAGACCCAATGAACCATCAGTGCATGGCGGATCGTCAGGCTATGTGTATTGTGCCAGTTGTGTTAGTTTCTGTTGTCCTTGTTTTTGCTGTGTGACGAAAATGGAAATTGACGAAAATAATAAATTACTTTTCTTACAGTTCTCAAGCGTTTGGGAGATCGCGTGCGTCGTGTGTGACGAAATTTGACTCAAGGCGATGGATGGATCCTTCACCATAACAAAGCACCTGCACATTCAGCATTGATTGTTCGCCAGTTTCTGGCAAAAAATGCAATCACCATCCTTGATCATCAACCTTATTCTCCAGATCTCGCCCCATGTGACTTTTTTTATTCCCAAAATGCAAACATGTGACGAGGGGACATCACTGGAAAGATGTGGACACAATAAAGCAAGAAACGACGAGAAAAATAAAAGGCCTGATTGCCGAGAACTTCCGAGGGCGCTTTGAACTGTGGAAAAAAAGATGAAATAGGTGCATAGCAACGAATGGGGAGTACTTTGAAGGGGACAAAATCGATGTAAACTAAATTTTGCAAACTAAACTTTTTATGGCCTTAGTTCACGTATTCATTGGACAGACCTCATATTTATATGAATTTTCAAAAGAATTAAATCACTATTTATATTCTATGTCATATTATATATATATATCTACATATATGAACATTGAAATCGCTCTAAACCTCGCTTTGGGAACCTGCTGCCTACAGCATCTCTTTTTCAGCTCGCACTGCATCTGATTCAGGTTCTCACTGCCAGAAGTAAAGTATTTACAGGGCACTTCAATTTGGGTATTTATCGACGATAGGTGATCTGCTATTATTTAAAAACTTCGATTTTAAAAATGACTGTATCTCAGCATCTATTAAATATTTTAGTTTTTGAACCATGTATTTTATAGCCCTCGCTCTTTACTCTCTATTATCATATCATTCCGAGCAATATAATAAATGAAATTAAAAGTAAGTTTTCTTTTAAAAGGAATTAAATAATTACTTTTACTTCCCCATCATACTATAGGTATGGAGAACTTGGGTAATCGTGGAAATTTTCGACCTCGGTTTTTTTTACTTTCTTTACGTTTTCAGGTGTGAGGAATCCGAAAATGACAAAATTTATAGGGTGTCTGTTAGTGTGTTAGTCTGTTAGTGTGTTAGTGTGTTAGTCTGTTAGTCCGTTAGTTTGTTAGTCTGTGTACACGATATCTCACGAACAAATGATCGCAGAGAGGTCAGATCAGTTTTAAAATATCACTTTCGATACTGGCAAGAACCCTATTCATTTGGAACATTCAAATTAAAAAACTTCGTAAGTTATTAGAAATTTACGATTTTCGTAACATGGGAGAATAGGACAAAAATTCACTTAAACGTGCATTAAATGGAAACTTTTTACTGTAAAAATATCAGACCAGTTTTAAAATATCGGTTTTGATGCCGGAATCAGTAACTATAAATATGCTACTTTGAAAATTTCGCAAGTTATTGGAAATTTACGAATTTCTTAACATGGCAGTTTAGGGCAAAATTTCACACAAACGTCAATTTTGAGAGATATTTTCATCGTAAAGATGTCAGACTACTTTTGAAATATTATTTAGAACACTGACATGAACATTAATCACTATGAAATTTTCAATATAAAAATTTCGTAAGTTATTGGAAAATTACGAATTTCTTAACATGGCAAAATACAGCAAACTTTCACATAAACGTCAATCTTGAGGGACATTTTCATCGTAAAGATGTCAAACCACTTTTTAAATATTATTTTGGATACTGGCATGAATATCATAGACTATGATTTTTCCAATTTAAAAAATTCGTAAGTTATTTGGAATTTACGATTTAATTAACATGTCAGAATATGGCAAAATTTAGCATAAACTGTCATTTTGAGGATCATAAATACATTAGACAACTTTAAAATTACAATTATCATATTTGTTTGAACATGATTGAATATAAATATTCTAATAGGGAAAATTCGTAAATTATTCGTAATTTACGATTTTATCAACATAGCGAAATTGTAATTTTTTCATATAAATATGAATTTTGAGGATTATTTCATTTGAAATAATTTAAAATGTTATAGTAAAGCACTTCCAGTTACAGTAAAAAAGAATGTAGTCGCTTAAATATTTGCAGCCCTGTGTATCTTTTGAATAGTATGTACAAACCACATAGTGCCCTAAATATAATTCCATAGTAATAATATACAGCACAACCTGAAATGCACTTCCATCGATTTTCAGCAATTGTCGCACTATAATCTAGTTCTTTTATGTGGCCCTGTAAATGAACAGTGGATGATTTTCCTGCCATATTCTACATAAAACGCGTTTTTACGCATATAAAAAATATATTCATTTAATTTGGTTTAGTGCAGTTTATAGATGTTAAATTCTACTTACCTGTAATTTCCCTCCCCCCCCCCCCCCCACAGGCGTAATGTATTTGAATACTCTTCAGTGTCCCTGTACACGAACAATTTGCTTCATCTCAACGAAAACCTTAGTGTAGCGTCCCTATATGATACACATTTAGAAAACTAAGTTTGGACTTTCTGGTGCTACTTGCTCTTGAGATATGCTGATAAAAGTCAAACACACACACACACACACACACACACACACAGAGAGACAGAGAGACAGAGACACACACAGGCAGACAAACAGATACACACACACAGAGAGACAGACCAACTGCTAAAAACATGATATTCGCATTCAGGGAACCTCAAAGCTTGTAAATATAACAAAAACTGACTTTCCAAAATTTAATCTAAAAACAATACTTTCTGTACGTTATGTATAAAAAAAAACTAAAAATTAAAAATTAAAAGATTTGATTTTCAATAAATAAAATAAATTAAAAAAAGAAAAAGATTTCGCCTTGAAATGGATGAATGAATTAAACAAATAAAAAATAAATCACGTAATAGCTGTTGCTAAGATGTGCAGATGACTAAAATAAAAGAATAAATTTCAGAAAAATGAAACTTTGAAGCGAATATTTAAAATTGAAAGAAAGTTAATTAAAAAAATTTAAATTCGAAAACATCTCGATGTGCACAACTACAGGATCCCAGATACCCAGCTGTCTAATTTTGTAGCTCTGCGATTAGTAGTATGATGACCAGAATGCAGACAGATACTTCTCTTTATTTATATAGATAACTTTGTTAAATCTATCTTACGATTTTTAAGAAATTATTTTTAGATATATTGTAATGTGTCTTCATAAAAGTGGGACGCCATAACCAAAGTTCTAAAAATATCATATTAAATTTATCAAAAACCCATGAATTTAAATTGACTAACAAAATTAGAAAATTGTTAAAATTTTCCAAATAATAACGAGAAAGCAAAGTTTTCTGTAAAAAGTTATTTATTATTATTTTTTTTTGTTGTTTATTTTTTTTCCATAATTGTAAATGCCTTTTAATATATCATAAAACCCAAACGATAGTATATAGAATATTTTAGATGATATGCCAAATAGATAATGTAAAATAAACCAATTAAAAAATTCTTCAAAAGCTTTCGAGAGTGGCAACATTTTAAAGATGAAATTTCTTTCTTAATTAAAAGCTTTTAAAAGTTATAAGAGTTTTGTTCTTTTATTTTTTCTTTAAAAGCTATTTTCGTAAATGGGAATTTTCAAAGAATAATCTTATTACTTCGTTTGAGAAAGAAAAATAAATAATTAAAAAAGTTTTTTTTTTTTTTTTTTTTTTTTTTTTTTAAATTTGTGTGAAAAAGAGAACATCATGGCCTTTAAAAGATTAATAATTCATTCATATTGTTTTCAGGCGCAGTTATAGTGAAACTTCTTCATTCGAAAACTTTTGTGGGCATAATATTTTAGAAGAAAACATTAACATGTTTTAGCTATAATATTTTTATACAGGAATTATCTTATGAATCTTAAAAAAGGTTAAAAATATAGTTTAGAGAACAATCCGCGATTGTAATGAAATGCTCGCCCTCTGGTGGGCTAAGGTGAAATTACAATTAACATGCTTTAATTCGGCTTCCATCAAGCCGCCATTGCTCGCCGATGTTTAGTTTGACATATATTTATTGAATAAATCCGGTAAAAAAGATAACACTTACTGTTTTGTGCTACAGTGTAACTCCAAAGGATTAAGAAATCCAGAATTAAGCTTCTATTTATTTCCAAATGACAAATTTAAAATTTCAGTTGCTTCGGCTAATGGAAGTAAAGAATTGATCAGATGATTTGAAACTAATATTTGTTCAAATTCAGTTAAAAATCTACTTCAGATCAAACTTTGAATAAACTGAAATATTTTTTTTTCAAAAGCAATCAATTTTCCATGATGTAATGGCGGAGAAATTATAGTACGAATAATAAGTAAAATATCAGAAAGAACAATAATAAATACACGTGGCTATTATATTTACTAACAACAAAAGCTGAAAAGAGCCATCTATCGATCATTACAAACGCGGATAGTTATGCTCAGTAAACAGTTTTCTAACAAAGAATTGGACAGCAAAATTAAACAAGAATTTAATGAAATACAGCAAAACCTCTCAAAACGTCCACCTCAATTTAATAGCAACACCCATTTAGGGCCTGCTTTTCAGTCTTTTTTTTTTTTCAATAGGACATACAAATTTACCTCTATTATAAGCCCATGTGCAACGTATGGGACGACACATTGAGGCAAGGGCGGAAGCGCTTGCCCCCTCCTGGAAAATTCAAATCGGTAAAAAATAATTACTTTATACTTCTAACCTTTTCCTGAGAGTAATTTCTAAATTACAATATACACTCTATTACCGGCGAAAATGAGGTCCATGGATAAAACCAACCGTGGATAAAACGCAAAAAGGCTAGAAATGAAGGGTAAATGGGAAGAAATATATACATGTAAGCTCAAAAACGTGATTATATTGTATATAAAACGTAATACACACAAAGAAAATAATCACATTATAGCAAAAATTATTGTATTTTGTATACTACAGGATGTAAAACACGAAACAAAAGTGTGTATTCACGGTGAAGCCAAGGTACAGTCTGTAAGCTAATTTATGCCCTAAATTAAAAAGTATTGCAGCCAGGCCACTACTTTAATTTATTACGTTGTACTGTAAACACTCGACCCGCCCTCTTAACATGCCACTTTATTTAAACTGTTCAACTGATTGCTACGAAAATTGGTACAAATATTTATCAGCACAATATCTAGCTAGCGTATTTTTAGTGCTATTGGATAGCTCATCTAAAATATATAATAAAAATCCCATTTTAAGTTTAAAATTATTAAAAAATAAAATAAATAAAAATATTACAATTGATTTTTTATAAAGAAAAATTAGATTTTTCTTTTCTTTTCTTTTTTTTATTGTTTAAATATATTTTGTACTTTCTGTGTTTCACGTATAGTAGAGAAAGTATTATTTTGTGTTTGAATTTTTAAATTTGAGTTTTTCCTGTAATTAAATGTATTGAGGTCCCTTGAATAATCATCCACCAGCAACCGAGCGGATCTGTGCTTAAAGCTGGTAATTGAGACGTGCCGGGTTCGACCCTAGGTCACGCTATCGACCTAGCGGTTCGACTTTTTCGTGGTTTTCTCAGAAACTCGGGTAAATATGGGCTAAGACCCTTTAGAAAAAAAAAACCACTAAGGAAACATTTCACCCATACACCTAAGACCATAACGTAGTCAATCGGCCTTAAACCCTTGAATAATTAACTGAGTTATATATATATATATATATATATATATGTATATATTTGGTCTGTATGTATGTTGCCAGCAACTTGCAAACAGATATTAGCAGAAAATTCAAATCTGGTATTTCAAATCCATATTACATGAAACATTACTTAAACCTTTTATTTATATTGTACAAATGGTCCATGTATGTACATGGATGCGCAAAAGAATTCAAATGCTTACGTTTTTGGTTGGTGTTTCTAATTTGTATGTTTTAACATCTTTACATTGCACTAAACATAGTGAAATTAACGTACATTTCTTATATGCACAAGAACAGGTTTCGTATAGAATATAGATATTTTATAAGTTTCGTTCATTATTCCCTTACAGTACCATACAAAATAATTCGAATATATTGACAATATGGTTAAATAATAAATTGCAATATGGTTAGTATAAAAATAAGGTGTGTCTTAATTATTTAAAGGTTTGATTTCGCACATACTTAACAAATCACATAAGATGCGGTAGGGAGCAAATAAAAATAATTTCATTTCAAGGGATTCAATTTTAAGAATTACAAAATTTTATTTTTTATGAAGCCCCGCACAAAGGAAAATCCACTAAATTACAAAGAGCCCCATGCCCTATAAAACAAAGTTCTTGAGAAATTTGTCCCAAACTAAATATCACCGGTATCGTAAATATCGGTATTTTAATTATGTTACAATTGCTTTTACTCGTAATTTGTGTCTGTTGTTCGAAATGTATTCTGTAGACATTTCTAGGATAAGAAAACTTATGTGTAGGTATTAGAAAGTAAAGTGAAAAAGTATTTTTGTCATCATATTTCTAAAACTTTTAATAATATAATATTGATATATGTAACTGACTTTTATTAGCATACAAAGAAAATATTATTTTGCTTTCTTTTTTTTTTTTTTTTTTTTTTTTTTTTTTTGAGGCATTAATTCTTGAAAATGAATTATTTAAAATCTTAATTGATTTTAGAAAATGTGTAGTAATTAATAGAAAGATAAAATTATATTGTATTTTTTTTTTTTTAATTTACCAATGATTTAGACATAAAACGTGGTATACATACACTGTAAAAAAATATGTCCTATTTGCAGCCAGAAATTCTCTGTAATTTGAGAAAATACGTTCTGGCAACGTAATTTTTTCGTAAATTACGCATATTTTCTCAAATTACAGAGAATTTCTAGCAGAAAATAGCACATGTTTTTTACAGTGTATGACATTTTACCATAAAAATCATAGTTCCCTTTAATAAAATATATTTTCTATCAGAAGAGTGAAGTGCATACTCCACGGCAAGAATTTCACATCTGCAGATGTTATCACGTCTAAGTGAAAGAAGGGAGAATGTGTGTGTGTGTGAGGGGGGGGGGGGGTCTGTTATCTATGTTCGAGCGGAAAACCCACGAAAAACACAGTGTACGCAAAAACCACGAAGTGAAATACCCCGACACCAACTTGCTAGTCTGTTATAGAATTGGCTAATAAATTATGTTGTGGTATTCTGTTAGAAAAATCTGTGTAACAGGTTGCTACATCAGCTGTTTAGTACTGTCATTTATTCCTTATTGAAATAGTATAATCAATTTATGTACACACACGCACACACACACACAAAATTACAGTCAATGAAAGGTTATTTTTAAGCATATTTTAATATCGCTATATACTGTTAAAAACATAACGAAATCAACATGTAATGTTTAGATGTGCAATATACAATGTACTTTGTTATGAATAGCCTTAATAACTGGTTTACAGGACCGTACAAAAAATGTACCGATAATTTTTTTGAAATAAGCGGAAATCGTTCAGAGTGCATTTCCAATTGTGAAATGCATTTTAAACAATTTTCAAAAAAGTTGAAAAATTAAAGGATAATTTATATAATGCGTAATTCTACTAGGTAATGCAATAAATGCAATATTACTATGAAGCGATGAAAAATAAAATTTTGTTAGCAAACACCAGAAACTTGCAAGAGTTACTTCGTGTCATTGTTATGAGTATTTTTGTAATATATGGGTTTTACTTACAATGTTTTTATACATCAACAGACAGAAAGTGTTAAATGTTTTAAATTCTATGACGTATGAAATCCTTTCTTTTTATTTATTTATTTATTTTTCGTTATTTTTTTCTAATTTGGAAAGAAATTAACTTCAAACGAGAATTTAAAATTATAAACCTTCAGCCATTTATTTAAAGTAGTGCATCAAAACATTTTGTTTAAACTGATTAACTAAGTTCAAAGTATTTTGTTTGAACTGACTAACTTGCTAAGTTGCTTCGTGTCATTGTTATGAGTTTTTGTAATTTATGGGTCTTATTTACAATGTTTTTATTCAACAACAGTCAGAAAGTGTTTTAAATTCTTTGACGTACGACTTCCTTTTTCTTTCTTACTTTTTTTTTTTTTCCATCTGATTTTCCTAATTTGGTAAAAGGTAAGTTTAAACAAAAATTTAAAATTAAAAGCTATCTACCATTGATTTAAAGTAATGCTTCAAAATATTTTGTTTTCACTGACTAACGCCAGAAACTTGCAAAAGTAGCTTCCTGTCATTGTTATGAGTTTTTTGTAATTTATGGGATTTACTTACAATGTTTTTATCCATCAACAGACATAAAGTGTTAAATGTTTTAAATTCTTTGACGTCTGAAATCCTTTCTTTTTATTTATTTATTTATTTTTCATTAAATTTTTCTATTTTGGAAAAAAAAAAAAAAAAAAAAAAAAACTTCATACGAGAATTTAAAATTAGAAACCATCTGCCATTTATTTAAAGTAGTGCTTCAAAACATTTTGTTTAAACTGATTAACTAAATTCAAAGTATTTTGTTTGAACTGACTAACTTGCTAAGTTGCTTCATTTCATTGTTATGAGTTTTGTAATTTATGGGTCTAATTTACAATGTTTTTATTCAACAACAGTCAGAAAGTGTTTTAAATTCTTTGGCATACGACTTTCTTTCTCTTTCTTTCTTTATATTTTTTTTCCCATCTGATTTTTCTAATTTGGTAAAAGGTAATTTTAAACGAAAATTTAAAATTAAAAGCTATCTGCCATCGATTTAAAGTAATGCTTCAAAATATTTTGTTTGCACTGACTAACACCAGAAACTTGCAAGAGGGGATTCGTATCATTGTTATTAATTTTTGTAATTTATTAGTCTTACTTACAATTTTTTTGTTCAACGACAGTCGGAAGGCATTTTAAATTCTTTGACGCATGACTCCCTTTATTTTTCTTTATTTATAATTTTTGCCCATCCGATTTTTCTAATCTGATAAAACATAACTTTAAACGAAATTTTCAAATTAAAAGCTATCTGCTATTGATTTAAAGTAATGCTTCAAAATATTTTGTTTGAACTGACTAACACCAGAAACTTGAAAGAGTGGATTCGTGTCATTGTTATTATTTTTTGTAATTTATTAGTCTTACTTACGGTCGGAAAGCGTTTTAAATTCTTTGACGTATGACTTTCATTATTTTTATTTATTTATATATATATTTTTTTCCTATCTGATTTTTTACTTTCATGAAAAATAATTTTAAACGAGAATTTAAAATTAAAATCAACCTGTCACTGTTTTAAAGTAATGCTTCAAAATATTTTGTTTGAACTGATTTACTAACTTCAAAGTATTTTGTTTGAACAGGTTAACTAACTTCAAAATATTTTGTTTCAACTGACTAACACCAGAAACTTGCAAAAGTCGCTTCGTGTCATTGTATGAGTTTTTGTAATTTATAGGTTTTTAGTTACCGTGTTTTTATTCATCAACAGCCGGAAAGTGTTTTAAATTCTTTGGCGTATGACTCTTTTCCTTTTCTTTTTTCCATCAGATTTTTCTAATTTGTTAAAAAATAATTTCAAACGAGAATTTAAAATTAAAAATCATCTGTCATTGATTTAAAGAAATGCTTCAAAATATGTTGTTTGAACTGATTATATTTTTAACCGCATTATCTTACAAATGAAACGTGATATACAGTTTCTCCATAATAAAGCGAATATTCACATTATTAGAAGTTTCTATTGATGTTAGAAATGTCCTACTAATTATGCCATATGTTCTCTTTAATTAAGAACATTACAATAAAGTTATAAAATTTAAGAATGACATTAAATATTCACCTTGAAAACTATTCTTTAAAAGTACGTTCTCTTTCTGAAAAGCAAGACGACTAACACAAAGTGAATTCTAAATGGAATTTCATAACTTAAACTCTAGAGAATTATTATGAAAATAAAATATTCTATTTAACTTATAACATTATCTAAAATAATCTTTATCCAAAACTTCTAATTATTAAATTAGGGTTCATGAAAGATAAATACTTTCATCTGATAAAATATCTTGAATAAATTATTAACTAAAATAATCTGGTGTGTCACTCACACGACTTTCTCTTACCCTAAATTTAATACTATATATACAGGTTGCAGATTAAGAGGTAAGATAACGAGTACTGTTATGTAAACCTGTGTTCAACAATTCAAATTAGGCCTCAGAAGAGTTTTATATGATAATTGCCCCCCATCAACCCCCCGTTTCATTTATGCACCTACATTTATATAGAATTCAATTCGGTTATCAAAAAATAATTCGGTTTTTTTTTTTTTTTTTTTTTTTTTTTTTTAATAATTTATTAAAATTATTATTTAATTATCTTTTATGATAATGCAGATGATTTCTCTATTAGAGAAGTAGTATAACACCAAATATCCAAAAACAGTCCATTTTATACTCAATATATATATATATATATATATATATATATATATATATATATATATATATATATTAAAGAAAAAGATTTTTTTTCTAATTTTTTTTTTTTTTTTTTTTCGTTGAAAGTAAGAAAAAAATCGATAACTTTATTTTAAATTATCGCAGATCGATGGTTCAACCATTCGTTTAAAAGGTATTGGCGAGCTCTTTTGAAAGATACCCATCATAAAAATTTACTCCCCTCGACAGGGGACTTCCCCTCCAGAGGGGGAGGCGAGGCTCCTACATACACATTTTTTTCCCCCTGTTGACTATCTCTATTACAAAAAATATATATTCGTTTCATTTGGTTTAGTGCTGTCTATAGATGTTAAACTCTACTTACCTGCGATTTCCCAATAGACGGAATGTATTTTAATAATTTTGAGTGCTCCTGTACACGAACCATTTGCTTGATCTTAACGAAATGTTTAGTGTAGCATCCTTACATGATACACATTTAGAATACCAAGTTTGAACTTTCTGCCATAATTTGCTATTGAGATA
This sequence comes from Salticus scenicus, assembly GCA_963930645.1. Taxonomy (NCBI): domain Eukaryota; kingdom Metazoa; phylum Arthropoda; class Arachnida; order Araneae; family Salticidae; genus Salticus; species Salticus scenicus. Next base: position 150,226,257 of record OZ005659.1, read on the forward strand.
TGCTTATAACAGACAGACTCACACACATACACACAGACATACACACAGGCCATTTGGTAAAAACCTGATTTTCGTATTCAGGGGTCCGCAGAACATGTAAATATAACAAAACCTCGCGTTCGAAAATTTGACCCAAACTCTCTAACCTTTTCTCTACCTTATGGGTAAGAAGAGTTTTATATGATAATTAGTTCTGTGTGAGGGGTGGCGGGCTACAGCCCCCCCTCAACCCTCCGTTCAAAAAATTATCTTTTATGATAATGCAGACGATTTCCATATTTGAGAAGTAGTATAAAACCAAATATCAAAAAACAGTCCATTTTATTATCAATATTTAAAAAAAAAAAAAAATCGATAACTTATAACAAACTAACTTAAAAAAAAAATCGATAACTTAACTTGTTTTAAACTGCCGCAGATCAATCGTTCAACCATTCGTTTAAAAGGTATTGGCGAGCTCTATTGAAAGATGCACATCATGAAAATTTACTCCCCTCGAGGGGGGACATTCGCCCCAGGGGGGGGGGGGTGGCGACGCGCCTACATACACAATTTTTTTTTTCCCAGTTAACTATCTTTATTCCAAAAAAATATATATTCGTTTCATTTGGTTTAGTGCAGTCTATAGACGTTAAACTCTACTTACCTGCAATTTCCTCCATAGACGTAGTGCATTAGAATTCTCTTGATTGTCCCTGTACACGAACCATTTGCTTGATCATAACGAAAAGCTGACTGTAGCATCCCTATTAGATACACATTTAGAATACCAAGTTTGAATTTTCTATCATAATTTGTTTTTGAGATATGCTGATAACAGACAGACACACACACAGACACACACACAGACATACAGACACACAGACATACACACAGACCATTTGCTAAAAACATGATTTTCGTATTCAGGGGACCACAAAACGTGTAAATATAACAAAATCTCGTGTTCCCAAATTTGACTAAAAAACAATACTTTCTCTACCTTATGGGTAAGAGAAAGTAAAAATATACACGCACATTTCTAAACAAATAAAATGTACATATAAATTATTATCTTGTTTTGATTCAAAAACAATACTTTCTCTACCTTATGGGTAAGAGAAAGTAAAAATATACACGCACATTTCTAAACAAATAAAATGTACATATAAATTATTATCTTGTTCTTGTTGATAAAATGTTTATCAAGATTTGATAAATGAAGATATTTTCTTCTAGTGTTTCAAAATGTGGAAAAAATAGTGAATATAAAAAAATAAATAAATAAATAAAAAATAAAGTAAAATATTTTCTAGAAGTTATATTAACATTTTTAATGCAATTTTAATTTTCAATTTTTGTTATACTTGCAAGATATTTTTTAATTGTTAGTTTTTGAAGTTTTACAATATACATTATTGTAGTGGTATTTAAAATGTCAAACCTGAAATAATTATTGTAATGTTCACACAACGTAACAAAAAAAAAAAAGAAAAGAAAAGAAAAGAAAAGAAAGAAAGAAAGAAAGAAAAAGAAAAGAAAAAAGAAATTGTGTTTGTCGTTTATGTTTAAATCATTGAAGTTTTGATTTAAAATTTATTGGAACACGAGATGCGTTTAATCTGAGTGTGTTTTAAAGTAGTGTTTCTCATTGTCTAATAATCTAATGGTGTTAAAAAAAAAAAAAAAAAAAAAAAACAAGAAGAATTTTGAAGAATTTTGAAGAATCAAAATGCACTATTACGCAGGGATGTAGAGCGTAGAGAGAGCGTAGAGCGTAGAGTTATTTCAGAGAAATAACTTTAAAATACAAGTCTAAAAATATTTTATAGGGTTTTGTTTAAAATTATAACTACTAATATTAAACACATACTAACATTAACAAATATCATACAAAAATTAGAGGGAAATAGTTGAAAAGAGAACCAATGGAAACGTGACGCAGAAACCATTTCAAAGGAGGGTTGAAAAGATGAGATAAATAGGCCGTGTGTGTGTATATTTTTCTAAATTAATTGTAGCTAAATTTTGGTGAAGCTTGGTGTGCCTATGAGGGATCGTTTGCGCCAGAATTAAAGTTTCTGTGGCTATAGAAAGCTTCTCAAAAATCCAGATCGTGAATTGAAATATATTTTTGAATAATAGCTGTATCAGAAAAATTTAAATTGTGATTATTAAACCAACTGTAGAATATACAGTCGGTAACAAAGTGTCCGAACACTAGCAAAAACTCATATGTAACAAAAGTACACTTGATACGGTTTTTTTAAATAAATCCTTATCGAATCATGCTCTTAGACTGACTAAGAACAGGATTCGACAAGGATTTATTTAACAAAACCGTATGAAGTGTACTTTTTTTACACAGGAATTTTTGCTAGTGTTCGGACACTTTTGTTACCGACTGTATATTAAAAGTACATTGTATAACCTGTGTTTCTTGTCCTATCTTTGAAACACGCTTGCTTAGCAAAATTCCGGAGTTTCAGGTTTCATTTTCATGGTTCTTTTATTTATTCTTACATTTCTTTTCTTATTTAACATGAATTTATTTATATATTTATTTATTTTTAAGCACTGATGAAGAAATTTTAGAAGTTCCTAAACATCCGTTTGATAGTTTTTGAATTTCTCTATTTTGTGCCCTTTTTCAACGTTATTTCATTCTCCTTAATTAGTATTACCAACCTTGAGTTATTACTTGAGTTATTTCTACTCATTCAAACACTTGTGAGTAGCAACATTGCTCACGCTACAACGCATTTCTTCAGTTACACGCAAGTGTGACAGGCAATGCCACTGTAAAGTGGTATTACCAACCTTGAGTTATTACTTGAGTTATTAATATTTATCGATACTTGAGTTATTTCTACTCATTCAAACACTTGTGAGTGGCAACATTGCTAACGCTACAACGCATTTCTTCAGTTACACGCAAGTGTGACAGGCAATGCAACTGTAAAATGATGTAGTTTATTAAAATCATTTGTATAAAATCATTAATAAAATAAATAAATTACTCAAATAGAATAAATAACTCAAGTTTGTGTGCATTATGTTAACACGACGAGAGGACGCATCACGACGAGAGGGCGCATTTCTTCAAGACAAATAAGTGAAAAATCACTCAAGTTGAGTTATTTTCATTCTTTCATTTTAAAATAGTTCGCTATAAATGAATTTTATCTTTTAATGTAAAATTCATTTAAATTCATTTTAAGATGTTGCTTTGTTTAAAAAAGTGTAAAGGAATTAATAAGGAATTTAAAAATATTTTAATAATAAAATAATAAAAATAAATGTAATATGTGGATTTGAAGGTTTGTCCTCAGTGTTCACTGTTTGATAAATTATCGATAAAAACAAAGACGTACATATTTATAATTTATGTTTTATATCGCACTTTTTTTCACCCAGAATTTTTAGATAGGCAAATTTCTTCTCAATCTTTGGGGAGCTGTGAACTTTTAAGATACTTCATCTTGTTTTGAAACTTTTTTCCTCCATGTTTCTTATGGGACCATTAATGATCTAGCATTCATTGAACAGTAAGATTTATGAACTACATCTTAGAGTTTTTCAAATTAAAAAAGTCATGAAATGTCTCCATTTATAAACGTTTTTAGTTAATAAAACTTTTCACAAATTGATGTGCGAAAAAACAACTCAATTTCTCTGTTATTTATTTTTTTATTTATTTTTACATAAAAAAAAGTTTATTTATTTTTTGATGTATCATAATGTAAAAGGTGATTATAATTAAAGTTATGATTTAAACGCTATAATTTTAAATCTGCAGGTCAGAATGGTTTGATACTTTACCAGAACAATAGTTAGGCGATGAAATTTTGTTTAGCAAAGGTGGTTGGTTGGATTTTGCGTCGCACTAGTTCTGCGCAATGGGTTAGCTCTATCATCTGATTATCTATCTCGTTAGATCTATCATATTATCATGGGTTAGATGATAGATCTAACACACTGCACAGCACTAGTGGGACACAAAACGCAACCAACATAACTTTGCCAAAGAAAATTCCATTGCCTAACTATTTTCTGGTAAAATATCAAACCATTCTGACCTATAGTTTAAAATTATAGCGTTTTGAAATCATAACTTTAATTATAATCACGCTGTAATTAATAATAATATGTTTATTCGCTACCTTTACAGGTTTAGAGGAAAGGTTATTATCTTTAAAAATATCCCGATTGTTTTGTTTTGTTTTTCCTGCTAAACTAGGGTTTATATAACTAACTCAAAACAAAAGAAGTCAAATTTTTTAACACCTACCAGATGAAGAGCGAGGGATTGCCGATATAAACTACTCTAAGAAATTCAAAAAAATTCGCAAAACAATGGTACCATACATCTCGTTACTTATGTACTTCTCCTAAAAGTGACCGTCGTCCAATTATGTCGCATTCGTATAAGATAACGATGTGAGTTGGTATATTTTTCAACGTGGTACCTTACACCAACGTACCGTATATTATTATTTTCTATATTTCTGTGCTTTGTTGCAATGTAACAAGCCATTGAAAAACTTATGAACTCTATACGTAAAATATGTGTTTACGACAAATCCTTTCTTCTGTTTTTTTTTTTTTTTTTTTTTTTTTTCATCATAAAATCAATAATTCATTTCATCTTCTTACACTACATGTGATTAAATATTTCATACATAATTAAAAATGATTCCTTGAATAACTTCTGACACGTATATATCTTTGGTATTGGGCATGCTCTCACTAAACCGAATTAATGGTGGTTGCTGGATTAATTTCTATTAAAAACAATGGTCTTATCAAACCTGTGAAGTTTATTAATATGTTCATAAAACACAGACTAATCCCTGAATTTCACCAAAATGAACAAAGACGTTCGTTTTCGAAAATTTTTGGTTAAAAAAAAGGTTACAACACTGAATTTTTTAAGTAGACCTTTAGCTTCTTGCAAGTTACATTCATGTTTAACTTTATAAATCACAGAAAAGCAATTATTCTCTTAAAAGACCCTATATTATTAAGACAATTTGTAATTTGAAAATCCCATTAGTTACTATTTTAAGCTCTTTATAGGGAAGTATTGTGAAATCGATTTACGAAACGGATTTTATGTCACTCATAACCCAAAAACAGTTGGTCGTAGTATATTGTAAATTTATATTTGTAATTGTCATGATATCTAGACGTAGTATACTTCCCTTTTTGGCCTTGATACGACCCACCTCTTTAAAGATATTCACAATTTTACAAGAGTTTCCGTGACGTCTATTTATACACACTCACGAGGTTTATGTATGCGTGTGTGTGTTTCTCGCATAATTCAAGAACAGTTGGACGTAGAATGTTGTGAATTTGCATGTAGGTTTGTTATATGTAACATCTAATTGTACACTCGTCTTTTCGGTCTTTATACGACTTTGAGTTTTGGATATATCCACGAAAAATATGTCCATAATGACCCAAAACACAAAATGTTTGGTAATAAAATGGCCTATCGTCATAGATGTTTCAAAAGAAGCTAGTGGTAGATATTGTAATGATATTTTTATGGAAATCGTTGAATTTCTTGCATATAGAAAGTACTTTGTAAAGAAATATATAGGTTTTAACTGATCAAAGCACAATATTTAACGAATGTTTTCCAAACAGTCCAATAAAATTAACTCGTGCCACAAAAGTGAAATAAACTGCGGTAAATATATCGCACAGAAGAAATTAAGTTAACTGAGAAACAACGGAGACGACCTCTCAGTTCAAAGTCTGAACACAAACTGAACTCTTCATAACTCATCACTTTTATCATCTCGTTAGTGATTTATGAAACTTTTGCGGTAGTTTTGCCCTCGAAACAAATGAATCACTCCGGAAAATTCCAAAATTATATCTCTGGGGGGTCAGCGAAGCGGGGGAGTCAATCCTTCCGTGGAGGATCAAAATTGTGATGCCATGTCTTCGGACCATCCTTAGGGGGGTTGTCCCAGATCGTCGCCAATTCCCTACTGAGCAGCACTAGTGCGACGTTAAAACCCAACCAACCAACAGAAAAATTCCGAATTCGTCTTTTATTCAAGTTAGGGCTTTCGAATATTAGCAACTCTAAACTGCCATTTTTTTTTTCAATTTCAGTCACTACAACACCTAATTTGACGAGTCGCCAATTGCCCATTGCGCAGCACTAGAGCGACGTAAAATCTACCAACCTAATTTCACGAAAAGCTGCCATGATGTTCGCAAATTAGCGAATTGACGATTTTAGCGAAGAAATTTGGAGGATAATAGTAGTTCAGGGTTGCAGGATCAGTAAGCTTTCTCTCAATTTCAAACTGAATCTTTTTTGGTTTAATGTATGATTTGTCTCAAAAAATGTTCGCTAAATAATATAAAAAAAGGCTATCTACACTCGAGTTAATTTTAGTGAACTCTTAACTGTGCATTTGTCATTCAAAGGTTCTACAAGCGATATTCGATCTTTGCGGTTTAAATAATCTTGTAGTTGGGATTTTATGAGTTGGTTTAATTATTTTATTTGCCTGTTTGGAAAATATTCATAAACTGGAACATGCCTGCTTATTTTTACCTCACAAGAAAATGCTTATCTAAACAATATGTATATTTCCATATGTGTATAAATAAGTCTTGTGGCGACATACCAGGTTTTTTTTATTTTATTTTATTTTATTTTATTTATTCATTTATTTACTTTCAGTAATGAAGCAGAAAAAGAAATTGCGAAAAATTATATTATAATTTTTCTTTACGTGCAATTTTTATCAAAAAATAAACCTATAAATTTAATAAGAAGTGAATTATTTGAGAATAACTTGAAAGCAGGAATATTCAGTGCTTTTAAATATTTATTTACTTATTTATTTATTTATTTTAAGATTTATTAATAAAATATTATATTATAAGAGAAAATAACTGAAAATATAATTTTTTAATTATTTTTGTTTAAAATTGTTAGATTAATCACTTTATCTAAAAAAATATATGAACACTTACTATTCGAATTTTATGTTCACGATAAATTAACTGGTTCCAAGAGGTATATTATAATTTTTCAGAAAGAATATTAACACAAAACAACACATTTTTTCAAAGCTAACGAAAGCTTGAAAAAAGTGATAAGTGAAGGAAAATTCAGAACAGAAAGTTTAACAAAGACTAATCTAATACAAACCGATAGTGTTTTAAACAATAAAATACTTATACTTTAACAAATCTCTTAAGTCGGTATTTTCTATAGAAATATAATGGATATTGATTTGTCTTGCACAAAAATGTTGACATGTGACATTTAATATAGATTTATGTTTTTCACTAAAGCATAACAAAGCACTTCATGCTAGAGTAAAAGTTAATTTATTTGACAAGATAGTAAATCATTTTGCGTGAGACATTTTGTTAAACTTTACATATTTCTAATAATGTAACAAAGAAAAATGGGAAATATGTTGCGTGTTGTTATTTTTACTTCCAGAAAATGTAATTTGTACAACATAATTGAAATTTTGATAGCATAGAGATGAAAGGTTTTTGATGTAACAAAAAAGATCAAGTAACATGTATTGATCATAAATCTCGACTATATTATTTAAAAACAAAATAAAGCTATTCTTATAAGGATTGTGCACCTTTCAAAGCCATGAAAAATAGAAATATTATTACGCGTTTATTTTTTTTTTCTTGCTATAATCTATATATTAATTTGAAACATGTTTTTGTCTGTCTCCACTATATTGAGAGAACTACTCGGTGTAAAAATTTGGTTGAGGTGTCTAATAAAAGGTCTTGGTCTGTAGATGTGCTATGAGAAGAGAAAAATAAAAAAAAAGTCGAACGGTTTCCCCTCCGGTGAAACCGTTTCTCCTCCGGAGGAAACGGGTGGGAAACCGTTTCCCACCCGTTTCGGGTTAAAAACACGTTTACGAGCTTAATTAAGCTTCAAATTACTTCACGATGCAGAAATTGTACATATGGGGACTAGAGTCGAATACTAAAAAATCACTTTCTGCGAATTTGGAATTTTCGATTTTAAAAGGGAGGGGGGGGGAAGGGGGAAAGTAGATTTGGAGGGGGGGGAAGGGGGAAATTAGTTTGAGAGGGAAATCCGTTCTAGACCCACACATGTAGCACCTCATTTTAAAGGTCTTGAAAATTCATGTTGATTGGAGAAGTTTGCATACAATATAGTGCGACCCCTGGTGGTGAAAAAAGGAACTAGGTGATTTTGCTGCAGACCCTATCATGTTACATATTATTTTAAAGGTCTTGGTATTTCCTGACCGTTGGTGATGTTCGTACAGAACACACTGCGCCCCCTGGCGGTGGAAAGCGCAACTAAGGGATTTTGCAGTTGACATCCCAATGTGACACCTTATTTGAAAGGTCTTGGAACGACGATTGGTGATAAAGTTCTTAAAATTTCATGTTCATTAGGAATGTTTGTATACAATATAGTGCGCCCCTGGCGGTTAAAAATGGAACTAGTTAACTTTACAGTAGACTCTATCATGTTACACCTTATTTTAAAGGCCTTGGTATTTCCTGACCGTTGGTGTTGTTCGTATAGAACACGCTGTGTCGGCGGTGGAAATTGCAACTGAAGGATTTTGCAGTTGACACCACCATGTGACACCTTATATGAAAGGTCTTGAAAATTCAAGGCAATTGGTGATGTCTGTATACAACATACTGCGCCCCCTGGTGGAGGAAAGTGGATTTTGCAGCGCGTGCGTAGCATGCCTGCTATACGGTGCCGCAGCCACAGGCAGCGGTAACACGAGTCAGAGGTTCGTTCGGTTCAAGATTAATTTTTGAGAATTTTTTCATGTTATTAGCGGGCTGTATATACGCTGCGGGAGGCACCGGGTCACGAGCCCGAGTTCCGTTCTGTTTGAGATAATTTTTTTTGTTACAGATGATTATTTTTTTTATGATGCTTTCATTTAAAAATAGAAATTCAAACAAAATTGAGTTAAAGATATAAAACCATACACATTTAAGATTCATTTAAGGTTATTATCATGGGCCCGGGCATTGCCGGGCGAGTTCGTTCGGTTCCAGGTTAATTTTTTGTAATTTTTTTTATGTTATTAGCGGCCCGCGTATGCGCTGCCGCAGGCACCAGGTCACAAGGCAGAGTTTCGTTCGGTTCCATGTATTTTTTTTTTTTTTTTTTTTTTTTTTTTTTTTTTTTTGTTACAGCTAATCATTTTTTTCGTGATGTTATTATTTAAAAACAGAAATTCAAACAAAATCGAGTTAAAGATATAAAATCATACAAATTTAAGGTTCATTTAAGGTATCATGGGCTCGGTCAACAACGAGCGTGTTCATTTGGTTCCAGATTAATTTTTGGGAATATTTTTATGTTATTAGCGACCGGCGTATGCGCTGCCGAAGACCCCGGGGTCACAAGGCAGAGTTTCGTTGGGTTCAAGGTAATTTTTTTGTTATAGCTGATTATTTTTTTGCAATGCTTTTATTTAAAAATAGAAATTCAAACAAAATTGAATTAAAGATGTAAAACCATATAAATTTAAGGTTCATTTAAGGTTATTACCATAGGCCCGAACAACGTCGGTCGGGTCAGCTAACATGTAGTATTTAACGGAATAGAAAATAAAAGATAGCAACTGTTTATTTGGAGTCAGTTTCACGTCACATTGACAGTACTTTGTTGAAAGTGATGTCATATAGTATTTCTATTTATAAGTATTTTTCCGAATTTCTTTTTTTTTAAGAGTAATGTCGTAAATTATATTACATATTTTAACTTGAAATACATTTATAATGATGCGATGATTTTTTGAAACATTACAGGGCAGATTAAAGTGATTGTCGAATTCGACGGGTTTCAGCTAGTTAAGTTTGTTTCAAAACTCAGAAATGCAAAAAATCTAACTAAAATAAAAATTTATTACTGTATATTACTATATAGTGGCTATTAAACTTTCATTTATTCTTTTTATATAGCAGTGCCACCTTCCGGTTAACAAGAACAAATAATTAATTCTAACGGCTTTCAACAAAGGTTTTATATATGCAGTCTCTTGCAATATTAACAAAAAATTGAGTTGTAGCCATATGGAAAATCACTGAAGGTGAGTATGAACAGCGCCACCTGTTGGTAAATATACACCCAAATTAACTCAGCAGATCTTTTTTTTTTTTTTTTTTTTTTTTCGTGATGGTCATCTCACATATCAAGTTTGGTGAATTTATAGAGCAAATTAGAAAAATACGCCTTTTTTTTTTGAGGGGAGTGATAAATTTACTTGTTGGTTTTATTTGCTACTAGAAGACCAACCCGGCGTTGCTTAGGTTGAATTAATGCTTATGAAACGTTTTAATCACAGAGAAAATAAAGTAAGAAGAGTGGGGAGAAATTAAATAAAAAGAAAACACCTCCAGTTTTATGATATTGTGGTTGAATATTTTGAACAATTACATTCCAGACTCAACTCAGAAGGTCGATAAAACACCTTGGTGGACCTATAAAACTTTTGTGTAAAAACTTTTGTGTATATATATATATATATAACATTTAATTCTTGTTAATAACTTTAAGACTAAGTTTGATTAATTTAGGTTTAGCATTATTAAGATCAACTAATTAATTAAAATAAAAACTAATTAATTAAATGGTGCCACATATTCTCTTAAATCATTAGTTAAAACATCTTCTATAAATAATACAACTAATAGCAATTGCTTGTTTAAACCTGAATTAATTTAACTGACTTATTAATGTTTATCTAGCTACACGATAGATGGCGCTTGCTCACTGCTGTATTAATGTTTGCTGTCATTAGTTTCCTTTCCTTGAGGATTTTAAAGTTTATTGATAAATGTAAATTTTAAAATTCAACTAACTTTATAAACAATTACACGGTGAATTTTATCGTTAATGAAAATGCTCAGTTGTTAATTGTTTATCGATTAATTCAAGTTTGCAAAGAATTTATTTTCCACTTCATTAATATGATGGCAACTTCCTATTTTCCATGTTATGTTGAAAGCTTTACATGTGGTTACTCTGTTTTTTTTTTTTTTGCAATTTTTCTCTCTGGTTTCCTTGATTTGATTTAATATTTTATTTCATTTCTCATTCAAAATTGTTTTGCTGCTTGATCGGGGCATGAACAATATCTATTTGATATTGTTAGCTATATTGTTTTACGAAATCGTTGCAGCTTTCACAGTTCTATGAAGTACATGCTCCCTGATGAGTTAGTACTTCTATTTTTAAGCATTTTTTATTCCAATTATTAATCCACTTTTTACTCCAATTATTATTTCTGAAGTTCTTTATCTATTTTTCCGTCATTATGTTTAAGGGTCCCTTTTTTATTTTCTCTCTTATTCGATCTTAACATGTATCGCAACATTTCTGTGCTTGTTTTAGCAATGTGTTACAATCAGTTTTATTTTTGTTGTGTTGGTATTGGCATGTATCTATTAAATGCTAAAATATTAAGGTTAAATTTTATTAATATATATATATATATATATATATATATATTGAAAGAGTGTTAAAATACAAATATAAGTAGTCCTGTTGTACAAAATTAAATTCTGTCTTAGACAGAATTTCAGCCATACATTTTCATCCATGTTCGCGAAGCGATCATACATTTTTTTTTACTTTCCGAACACTATAGTGAGGAAAGTATTGTAATCATGTCAAAAATCCGAATTCAAGATTTTGATGTTTCTATATGTTTTGAGGTCCCCTGAGTCCATTTTCACTATTTTTACGATGATGTATGTATGTGTGTGTGTATGTGTGTATGTGTGTATGTGTGTATGTCTGTGAGTGAACACGCTAGCGTCTAAACGCTTTGTTCGATTAACCTGAAAGTTGGTACTCATATTGTAAGTCACCATAGTACGAACCCTATAGATTTTGGTGAATCTAGCACTTATAGTTTTTTTACAGGGACACAAAGAAAAATTCTTTATCATTATGGCCTATGGGAGCAAAATCTTAAAAGTGCGATAGCATCTAAACGCCTTATTCAATTGAGCAAAATATTTATACACATATTATAGGTCACAAATACTCAATCTGTATAGATTTTGGAGAATCTAGCACTTATAGTTTTTTTTACAGGGACACAAAGAAAATTTTTTTTATCATTATGCCTATGGGGCCAAATTTTTAAAAGTGTGATAGCGTCTAAACGCCTTATTAATCTGAGCAAAAAATTTGTACACATGTTATAGATCACAGTTGAACTAACTGTATAGACTTTGGTGAATCTAGCACTTACAGTTTTTTTACAGGGACATAAAGAAAAATTCTTTATCATTATGGCCTATGGGACTAAATTTTTAAAAGTACGATAGCATCTAAACGCCTTATTGAATTGAGCTGAAAATTTATATGAGCATTATAAATCACTGTTGCACTAACTATAAGCATTTTGGTGAATTTAGCATTTATAGGTTTTTACAGGGACACAACGAAAAATTCTTTATCATTATGATCTATGGGCTCAAAGCTCAGTAGCATTAAATAAAACATTGTGTAATAGATGGAGAAAAATACTCAAACACTCTATTATGGTTTTCTCTCTTTTGTTTGTTTAACAACTCCTCTTTCTTTACTTTATCTACAAAACTGTTAATTACTCAATGTTCGGAAAGTCGAGTGGAGTCACTCCAGATTTTTTTTTTCTATGTTTGCACCATCTGTTTTCCTGAGAACTGGGATTCTCGGGGTTTCCCTTCCATCCTTCCAACTGGTGTTTTCGATTTATGGTTGCAATAAACCCTCTTGAGACTCTTTTATATTTTGGTGTCAATACAGGCGCCGATCGGTCTCTAAATCAGGGGTGGCCAATACGCCACCCCTGAATCTATATGTGGTCGTGGCAAGTAATCTGCCTCAATACTGAGGCTATAACACAGCTATAGCTGATAACATTTCTCCTATTACTATTTCCGAGTTTTATACTCCCTAATGGCTGATGCCAAAACTTTTTTTCGGCATCAAAAATCTTTGCACAATAGCATGGGGATGATAGATTTATATAAATTACTATATCTATGGTTTCAAAATGCTTCAGATGCCGGGCTTGTGCGTATTCTTCACTTTCTTGTCTTTTCTACCAAAGATGACCAACCCGCGGCCATTAAGCCAATTTCATTTAGTCATGCTCCTTATGCCAAGTTTTTTTTTTTTTTTTTTTTTTTTTTTACTTTCTCTTTCTCATATTATGGTAGAGAAAGAACTGTTTTGGGGACAATTTTTCGAAATTAAATTTTTGTTATATTTACATGTTTTAAGGTCCTCTGAATCAGAAGACATGATTTTAGCGGTTGGTCTTAGTTTAAATATTTGTAAGTATTAGTTTGGTAAGTATTAGCTTCGCAATACTTTTCGGTTTTTGGTTTTAGATGAACTTACACGTGTTGAGAAATCTATAGCAAAATTTGACTTGTTTAAGATTTTGCGTACGTGTAAACATATATTCAACACGAAAAAATAGCGAAAATTAATTGAGAAGAGCCCAAAACGCTTGGATACACCAAAATTTCATGTTTTTGTAATTATGATGCTTTCCTTACATGGTATAGGTTTAAAAAGTTAAAATATTGTAAAAAAGTAGATAAAAATAAATGAATGATTGAAGTGGTGATAAAATCATAAACTGTTATTTAATCTTCTATATAGTAATGGAACCCTAAGTCCATTAATTTGTCAACAGTGTCATTTAAACATGATTTATTTGGAACTTCCCACACATAAATCATATACGAATAGCCAAATAAATGTTCTGGCAACATTCATTGTAAGTGCTTTTAACAAATATAAATGACTGAGTAGTCTAAATCTCTTTTCAATTATGCTTTTAGCAGAATATATCCAATATTTTACAGTTACTCTTTTGAGATTTTGGTTGATTGCATTTGTACGTTTATATATTTATTAATTGAATACAGGTAGATATTTATGCTATTTATATTATTGATATTTATAAAAGAAATTTAAATTTTCTGCGGATATTTTATTCCAAAATACTTTTAATGCAATTTTCGAATTAAGAAAATATATATATATATATGATAACATAAAATAAAATATTTTTTGAATTTTTCGATTTTAATACAAACTTTTTTTTTAAATATTCTATAAGCTTCTGTAGTAGATTTATTTAATACTTTATATTTGTTCATAATTTATTTCAAGAAATTTATCGAAGCATATATTCTTAATGCTAAAATATAGATATTAATATTATTTTTCCTACCTGTATGTGTACTTTTTTTTTATTATTATTACCTTTATCTATATATTAATAGGCAGACATGAAAATTTCAATACTACTTATGGGAGAGGGTTGAATGTGATATCATTTGAAACGTACGGTCAGCCAAATTTTCAGAATACAAAAGTTATTTTCTTACGATGTCAAGAAGCTAATTTAAAATACTTTTATTTCTTATGCACATTCTCCTTTTATGCATTTTCTTTTGTATAAAAAATTCATAAAGAAGAAAGTTAATAAATCTGGCAATAACTTAAAATTCAAATAAAACCATGGGCACAGCAATTTGTGTAGATAAAACATTCTTAAACTCTCTACTACAGATTTTTAATTCTCTGACGCAACGGCCATTAGAGTGGTAAAAATGATTGAGTGTGCCTCCTTACTCACTTCATGTTCCAAAAATAGTTTTTCTCCATCGGTTCCTATGGCGGTCTATACTGATGGTCTAAAACGGAACACGGGGTCGCTGCCTTCTGTGTTCTAAAAAACAAGGAATCGGTGGGCATGCAGACTCTAAGATTATAACTCAGTCTTCCAAGCGGAAATTTTCGCAATAGAAAAAGCCCTGGAGTGGATCATAGCCAAACATGATTTCAAACAAAAATTTCATATCTATAGCGATAGTCTATCGGGTCTGCAGGCCATAGTCCGTTATAGGGCCAGACACCCTAAAGTTATTAAAATAAAGCAACTCTCGAAAGATTTAAATTTCCTAACGTCCCTGGCTCACGTTTCTGCCCATAGTGTGTTCGATAATGAATTGGCGGACTCCTTAGCAAAGGGTGCAACGGAGAATAATAGCATAGACTATTCTCTTCCTGCACCTCCTTCGTACATTAAAAGTACACTAAAACTCTCAATGCTTCGGGAATGGCAGGCCTCGTGGAAGGACTCAGAAAATGGAAGATATACCTTTTCCTTGATCCCACATGCGACCGCAAATGATTGGTCACTCTCTCCTGAGTCTGCTGCCTTCCTATCAGGTCACAGGGCCATTTCTAAAGTATCTACACAGATTCCAACGCCGACGCACGCCCCCTATGCTCTTTCGGAGAGGAGGGCACACCAGAACATTGCTACTACAGTTGCCCTCTTACAAGTCTATACCATATTAGAAATCCCTTGCCACGACCCCAGGGCTGACTGGAAAACATTGTTACGCGTCCTTCCCTCCTAAATAAATTGAAAAGAATATGCTATCTTTTGATAGACATCTCAAATAGAACTAATTAATGGAGTTAAAATTTAATTATTTTTAATTTATATAATTATTATTTTTTTAGTTAAGTTTTTACTGTATGGTATGAGTGTGTGAGTGTTTTGTCTGGCCTCTAAAAAGCATCTGTGTGAGAATGTGAATTTCTGTACTACCCCCCTCGGTGCTGCAATCAGCCCAGTTTTAAAAGAGTCTGACTTGAAGATTTCCCACTGCAAGTACAAAAGTTTGTTCTCACCCCTTCGAAAGACTGTTTCACTCATCTTTAATATTGTAGTGTATATCTTCTTTAGAGTGTTACCCACAACTTCAACAACATCAAAAATATGACTGCTTATCTGCATTAAACAGTTTTCTCCATAGCGCCCCTTGTCGCGAAGAGCAAATCCTCGGCGCAACTTGGAAAATATACACGGACTCCTTGTTGATAGGACTTTTTATCAGACTGTTCTCATCAGCAGCCATCTCTGATTTCAAACTTTGTTTTTCATGAGCTCACGCCCATTGTCGGTTTGGTTTTATTCCGGCGTTTCTCTGAAATTGTTCAATTCTCACACCATCGTCCACTGTCGGCTCTATGCTAAATCCTTGCGATTTATGTATATATATATATATATTAATAAACTGCGAGTAGTTCCCCTAGAAGCGCTCAGCATCACTCCAAGTGTGATGAGCGGGTGCTGCTCCCTGTTAAAATAATAATAATAATAATAATAATAATAATAATAATAATAATTTCTGAAATTTGTCATGAATTTTCGATCGAATTTTTTAGATGCAAAATCATTTCACTGCTGATTTAGTTTACATTACTGCAATACGGAATGCTTATGTAATCGATTAGTACGTGCTTGCGAAGATATCAATAGTTAAAAAATGAAGAGTCTTTTAATTTTTTAAATCATCACTTTATTCATTAACAACTGGTGAATGGGGAGTGGACATTTTTAGATTTTAGATATTCCTTTAAAAAAGGTTTTGCCGTTTTAATTTTGTTTATTAATTTTAATTTATGTTTATGTATTTCTTTATTTGTATCATTACAGTTGTTCCAACCATTTTTCTTCAAGTAATAATAATTTTTTTAAATAAATAAAATACTCATTAAAAATATTTTTTTTTTTTAATTCTAAGTGTGTAGCATTTTAACTTCTAAACCATTTAAAAAAAAAATTTAAACTTTATTCTACACCAGTTGTACATTATACTTCTATGTAAGGACGGTTTCTTTCTTTCTTTTTTTTTTTTTTTTTTTTTTTTTTTTTTTAATGTTACGACTGATTCTTTATCACAATGATTCTTTCACTTCAAACCAAAAACAAAAAATTGCTGTACTTAATACTTTTACCATAAAGTTAAGGAAACTTTTGCATAAATTATTGATTTAGTAGCTTCTTCGAGTTTGGTGATAAATTGCCTTTTTGTTAATAGCTTTAACGCTAGACACATTTAATCGCGAAACAGCATTTATGTTTTTTCAAATAACGTATACATTTCAGTTACACTGTAAAAGAAATTTTCATTAATGAGATTTCCATGTAAATTTTTAAACAATGTATATTATTTTTATTTGTTTTATATCTTTTCCGATATGTGATCATGTATTTTTCTTTCTCTCTCTTCTTGACACTCATTCATACTGATCAGAAAATTTTGAAATGTACACGCAAAAGAATTATAACAAATTATCTAAATATGCTAAATTTAAAATCAATATTTGAATTAGTCAGTTGGTTAGTTTTTACCTTTCAAAGTGAAGTTGAAAACTTTAATATTTTTCGTTACTAATATTGAGAAATTTAATTGTGGTAAAAGTCCAATTATATAAGGTTTTTCTATCTAAAATAAAAATAATAATGAAAAGTCGTGTACTTTAAATTTAAAAAAAAAACAATCGTTCTTTGTTCGCCTAGCGGTATACATTTCCAAATAAACCAACTTTCAAATTTGCTATATTCGCCAAAAAAAAAAAAAAAAAAAAACAGTGGTCAAATATCTTGATATGTAAACAATAAGGAAAAAACCTTAAAATTTAACTGCGCTTTAATCAAAATAATGAAATTCGAGTAAAGAAATGTATACTTATAAAAATTAACCTCAGCTCAAATTTATAAAAATCGTCGCTAATTTATTTCTCGAAGGGATCATATTTAAATACCCAAAAAATGTTTACTATAAGAATCCAATCCCGATAACAGAAATGTACCATAATTTTCTTTTTCTTGGTTTGAATATTTTATTTATATTATTTTTAATATTCTTAACATTCTTAATTTTTTTTTATTAATTATTACAGAAACTGTATTTTTTTTTTTTTTCTTTTTACGTTTTCCTCTAATTTTGTTAAATGATTTGACCATAATTTGGTGGTTTATAGCTGCAACCGAGAAAGAAAACCACTAAATCGCCAACTACTGATTCTTACATAAAACTGCATCTATTTTTTAAATCACCTTTTATTCTTATTTCGTTTCAAATCACGGATAAAATGTATTTATTTTTTCAGCACGTTGTCATAGATTTGACGTCATTTTTCCCCATCATTCGCTTTCCTTTAATTTATTCATTCTTCCGAACAACGTAAATATATACATATTCTTTATTTCAATACATTTTTGTAGCTATGATGTCAGTTTCTTTCGTTATTCCTGGGAAACTTAAACTTTTATCATTAGGAAGATATTTTTAACGATGTTAATCCATTACATTGTTTAACCTTCAAATTTATAGCTAAGTTGAAAAGTGTTATAAATACAGTTCATTTAAAAATGAACTTTAAACAATATCTTATAAAGTGTATGAATATTTTTGTGTGGTCCTGTAAACTAATCACTAATACTAATCATACGTTATTCAATTAAGTTCGTTATGTTTTCTGTAGTACAAAGTTATTAAATATGTTTTTACTTTCTCTTACCCATAAGGTAGATAAAGTATTGTTTTTGGATCAAATTTTCGAAGACGAGATTTTGTTATATCTACACGTTTTGAGGTCCCCTGAATACGAAAATCATGTTTTTAGCAAATGGTCTGTGTGTATGTCAGTGTGTCTGTCTGTATGTCTGTGTGTCTGTCTGTGTGTCTGTGTGTCTGTGTGTCTGTGTGTCTGTCTGTGTGTCTGTCTGTTATCAGCATATCTCAAAAACAAATTATGGCAGAAAATTCAAACTTGGTATTCTAAATGTGTATCATATAGGGATTCTACAGTAAGCTTTTCGTTAAGATCAAACAAATGGTTCGTGTACAGGGACAATCAAGAGAATTCTAAAACATTACGTCTATGGGGGAAATTGCAGGTAAGTAGAGTTTAACGTCTATAGACTGCACTAAACCAAATGAAACGAATATATATTTTTTGTAATAGAGATAGTTAACTGGGAAAAAAATTTTGTGTATGTAGGAGCCTCGCCTCCCCCCCCCCTGGGGGGGAAGTCCTCCCTCGAGGGGAGTAAATTTTCATGATGGGTATCTTTCAAAAGAGCTCGCCAATACCTTTAAAACGAATGGTTGAGCCATCGATATGCGATAATTTAAAACAAAGTTATCGATTTTTTTTTACTTTTAACAAAAAAAAAAAAAATCTTAGAAAAAAAATCGTTTTTTTTTTTTTTTTTTTTTTTAATATTGAAAATAAAATGGGCTTTTTTTTTATATTTGGTGTTATACTACTTCTCTAATATGAAAATCGTCTGCATTATCATAAAAGGTAATTTTTAAAACAATAATATTAATAAATTATTTTTTAAAAACAGAAATATTTTTAATAACCGAATTAAATTCTATATAAATGTAGGTGCATTAATGAATCGGGGTTTGAGGGGGAGGTAGCCCCCCTCACACAGAACTAATTATCACTTAAAACTCTTCAGAAGCCTAATATGAATTGTTTAACGCAGGTTTACATTACAGTACTCGTTATCTTACCTTTTAATCTGCAACCTGTATTTATAGTATTAAATTTCAGGGTAAGAGAAAGTCGTGTGGGTGACACACCAGATTATTTTTAATGGTTTCCATGCGCAGTAATCAAATTATTTTGTCAATCCCTATACAGAAACCAGAAATCAGTCTTGCCATTTAAATCGTTTTGAACAGAAACAAGCGCTAGACAATCTAAAGAACACGTATTGCTTTTTTAGAAATTCTAAAAATTTTGCATAAATGACACAATGGACAGACAGAGTAACCGAGTTTATAAAGACTTTCAACTTCGACAGTCAATGGTCCGATAATGTGCCAAAACGATTTTGATCCTCCATGTCGGGGGAAAAAAAGAAACAGTAAGGAATATAAAGACGCACAATAAATAAAACACTAAATCTCCTCCATTTTATTTTCCACTCCTACTGAATCATTTTCACCTCCGACTGACTATTTGCCGAAATTCTACCCTAACTATGACCAGATTTAATGAAGATTTTATTCCTAATATCACTATTGTTTTTACGTGATGATTTTCCGAATGATTAAAAGGGATTTTTTCCCTGATTCTTAGATCGTAAATGGTTTCATTTTAAGTGACAGTAGTAATGATTTATCTAATGAAAGCAGATTGATTTTCTGTCTTTGAAACGTACCTTTGCTATTTAATGACACGCTCATTTTTAACCGACTTCAAAAAAGAAGGAAGGTTCTCAATTCAAACCGTATGTTTTTTTTTATGTTTGTTAGCTCATAACTTCTGAACGGATGCTCCGATTTTGATACTTTTTGTTTTGTTGAAAAGGTCTTGGTCTGCAATAGGTCCCATTGTAATATTTTTACGATCTTAAGCAAATACAGGGTGCCCAAAAAAATCAGTCTCAACTCTTTTAACTGCTAAACGGCTGCAGCTATAGTGATTAAAATGGTATGTAAGTATAGCAAAGTGGCCATGCAGTACAAGGTTAAACCGCTTGCATCGCCACCTGGTGGAAAATAGCGGAGTTAGTGTTCCTAACCCGAAAACGTTTCTAGAGAAAAAGAGTATCACTGATTTAGTACAAAAAGATAGTTTAGACATTCATGCTAGCGTTCCTACGTCGGAAACGGTTCAAGACAGGGGGTTAAAAGTGAATTATAAAATTGCAGAGCATCATCGATTTAGTAGGAAAAGATAGTTTAGGCATTGATGGTAAAAATACAATGCTAAAAACGTGCATTTGGTTTTTCGCAATTTCTTACACTATGCACACTTGAGCTACATTGCACACGTTGTAGCGTAGCTGATGAGGCATACGCTATATAGTTTAAAATACGTTTACTTGATACTTTTTGTTTTGTTGTAAAGACCTAGGTCTGAAGTATGTCCCAGTGTAATATCTTTACAATCTAAAGAAAATACAGCGCCATCTGGTGAAAAACAGCGGAATTAGCGCTCCTGTCTCAAAAACGGTTCAAGATGGGAGAAAAGTTAATTATGAAGTTGTAGAGTATCATCGATTTACTACGAAAAGACAGTTTTTAGACATTATTGCTAAAAATAGAACACTTAAAACGTGCTGTTGTTTGTTCGCAATTTCCTACAGTGTGCACACTTGAAACATGTTGCATACTTTGCAGCGTAGCGAATGACACGTATACTCTGTGGTTCAAAGTACTGTTACTGTAAGCGGTCACATCGATTAGCGCAAAGTCGTTTTTAACCAACATGAGAAAGGAGGGTGTTATTAATTCGAGCTATGTGTTGTTGTTGGTGTTTGTAAGCTTATAACTTCGTAAGAGATGCTCTAATTAACCGAGTTCAAAAAGGAGGAGGTTCTCAATTCAAAGCCTATGTTCTTTTGTTTTTGTTTGTTAGCTCATAACTTCTGAACGGATGATCCGATTTAGATACTTTTTATTTTATTGTATAGGTCTTGGTCTGAAATAGGTCCCATTGTAAGATCTTTACGATCAAAGAAAATACAGGGTGGCCAAAAATGTCAGTCCCGACTCTTTTAACTGCTGAACAGCTGCAGCTGTAGTTATAAAATTGGTATGTAGGTATAGTGAAGTGGACATATGCTACGCGATTCAACCGCCTAAAGCGCCACCTGGTGGAAAATAGTGTAGTTAGCGATCCTATCTCGGAAACGTTTTAAGACAGGAGAAAAAAGTGAATTATAAAATTGCAGAGCATCATCGATGTAGTACGCATAGATAGTTTAGACATTAATGCTAAAAACAGAACGCTAAAAACGTGCATTTGTTTGTTTACAATTTCCTATTTTGCGCACACTTGAACGACATTGCATATGTTGTAGCGTAGCAGGTGACATTTATGCTATGTAAAATTCAAAGTATTGTTATTGTAAGCGGTCACATCGATTAACGCATAAACGTTTTAAACCGACTTCCTAAAGGAAGAGGTTCTTAATACAAACCACATTTCTCGTTCTTGTTGTTGAAAGTTGTTAGCTTATAACTTCGTAAGAGATGATTTAATTTTAATACTTTTTTTTGTTGTCGTAATGATTTTGGCCTGAAATAGGTTTCAATATGATTTCATTAAGATATAAACAAATTACAGGATACTCACAATAGTCTGTTCTCACTCTAACTGCTGAACGCATGCAGCTACACTGGTAAGAGAAGTATGTAAGTATCGATGTTGAAACTTCTGTCCGTCAGCTACAATGCATATTTTGCTCTTTGTTTGAACTTTACGCTGCGCAATTTCCAGTGCAGCGGGTGACACGTATTCACTGTAAAGTTCAATATATATACCTAACAGTGTTTTTAGTTACGAATACAGCGTATCCGTTTTTTACATTTCTAAAGACTTTTTAATTTAACGTATGTTCATTCAATAGATAGTTTTTTGCTCATATCCGATAAAAGCAAGGAAAGTGACACAACATAAAAATGTAGCATTTGAGAAATTCAACTTAAAAATAATTTAACTAGAATAAAACTGGAACAACTGTCTCTCGAGTGGATAACTTTCTAGATGGAGATGTAACTTTTTGTTCACATTGGGTGCATTTCATGTATTTTTCAGTGACATAAACCATTTTTTGAGTAATGTCACTTTTCTTGGAAGTTGTGATTTGTGAAACTTCCGTCTAATGTCTTCTGATGTTCTGCTATATGAATAAATTTTTACTGAAAAGAGAAAAATAAAATCTTTTTGTAAAAAATAGAACCGACTCCAAAAAGGAACTACTATTCAAACAACTAAAAATGAAAGAAAATTGGCAGAAAATGGAACTGTAAATTGCGCCTAAAAGTATAAAATAATTTCCTTCGCCAATCAACCTATAACACTACAATTAATCATAACTTTTGAAGTCGGCGCAAAATTAAATAAAAATGTATACCTTTATTCAATACAAAAATCAAATCGTATGCAAAATACACATCTCACATTGTTTCCTGCAAAACGCAGCCGAAAACTACTTTAATTCAAGAAAACAAATAAGATTTCATAAGCAGCAAAAGTTGACGAAGATGCTGGTATCTGATGTCCTTGGTGAAAGAAAAATCGCAAAATTATCTGGCAAACAAATTTAATTTCTTTGGGATATCATGAGTATTTTGATAAGGTATATCAAGAGAGTAATCCAGAATATAAAACAACATATCGTACAATATATGTTATGAAAATATACAGCTTGCGTGTATATTTTTGCCTTACGTTTTGATCGCCAAATCCAAAAGCCATCAAGGATTATAGTTATCAAAGTTATACCAAATTTGCAAAGGAAACTCTAACTTTGTAGAAACATAAGTACCACATTGTGAAGAATGTTCACTGTTCTATGTAGATGCTAATAATGGACCAATTGTATACATACAAAAACAAACCCTTAAAAAAAAAAAAAAAAAAAAAAAACTTTATGCCTTTGTCTAAAAACAAACCTTTAAAAACTAATTTAATTTTATTTAATTTTGCGCCGACTTCAAAAGTTATGATTAATTGTAGTGTTATAGGTTGATTGGCGAAGGAAATTATTTTATACTTTTAGGCGCAATTTACAGTTCCATTTTCTGCCAATTTTCTTTCATTTTTAGTTGTTTGAATAGTAGTTCCTTTTTGGAGTCGGTTCTATTTTTTTACAAAAAGATTTTATTAAGAAATTATATTCGTATGGTATTGTTTTCTAATTTCGTTTTTCATATCCATATTCTGGTTTAAAAATTCACTAAGATGTAAAGAAATTGAGCTTTCTGTAACTAACAGTAAAATAATTTGCATTCACGCCATCATAGCGACATATCTGCAACTATCGCCAATTCATCCGCAAATGTCGCCGAAATCCTAAATATGAACAACAGTTGTGTCACCTAAAATATTTAAACACAAATTACTTTCTTTTACCAATATATATGTTAGAGAAAGTATTGTATTGAGATCATATTTTCGAAACTGTGTTTTTGTTAAATTTACATGTTTTGAGGTTTCTTGAATCTGAAAATCATGTTTTTAGCGGTTGATCTGTGTGCATCTTGGTGTGTGTGTCTTTTATCCTCAAATCTCTCGAACAAATTGTAGCAGAAAGACCAAACTTAGTATTCTTAATTTGTATCATATAGTGATGCCACACTAAAATTTTCGTTGAGATCAAGCATATAGTACGTGTACAGAGACATCAAAGAAAATTCAAATACACTGCGACTGTGGGGAAATTTATGATAAGTAGAGTGTAACATCTATAGGTTGACCTAAACGAAATGGAATGAATATATATATATATATATATATATATATATATTATATTGTATGCATAAAAGCATGTTTTGTTGTTTTGTGTGGTATGGGAATCAATCATCATTAGTTTACGGAGTTATCCAAAGTATTACGATATATTGGGGCTACACATTGAAATTGCTGGAAGTGTATTTCACTTAGTATTAAGTTTTTTTTTTTTTTTTTCATATAAAACTAAATTTAAGTGCACAATGTGATGTGCATTGCTGAAAGTTTAATTCATTTTGTGTTAGGTGTTTTTCATGTAAAACTAAATTTAAGTACACAGTGTTATGTGAATGTAGTTTATAGACAATATACAGGGTTACCCAAAATTAAGCTACAAGTTCTTTTCTATTGAATGTACTTGATGGAAGTGCTTTGCTACATTTTGTTATGTCAACAAACAATGCTCAAGAAAGAAAATAATTTTTTTTTTTCATATTTAAACCGTAAACAAAGTATTCGTTGATATCTATTTTTAACTCTATTTTTTTTTTTTTTTTTTTTTTTTTTTTTTGTATATTATCGCATTTTGAGGTGCTCTGAATACGAAAATCCAATTTTTAGAGGTTGATCTGTTTGTATATTTGTTATCAGCATAACTTAAAACAAATAGCTACAGAAAATACAAATTTGGCATTTTGAAGTGCGTATTAGTTCGCTACTTCAAAAATTCAATTAAGATTGGTAAGTTTCAAGGCGAATCAATAACAGCCTCAAAATAAATGAATAAATAAGTAAAATAATAATAATAATAATAGTAATAATAATAATAAATGTAGGCAGTATACTTAAACGGGATGTTGAGGGGGGCGGCTACGTAGACCTATTATAAGAGTGGATGGGAAAATGACAACCTTTTTAGTGGCAAAGATAAGTCATAAAAAGGTCATGTGACTGTTGATCTACAGGAAGCCAAACTGGCCAATATTGAAATTTAGAAATTTACTAGCCACGCTCTAAACTCTGCTTTTAATTAAGCAGACGATATTTCTTCTTTTTCGTTGAAAGTTCCTTTTAAAAATTTTTATTTCACTTTAAAAATTAGATAGTTTTGAAAATAAAATAAAAAAATTATAGAAGGAAATAGTAATTAGATGTACTTTAGAAGTCCTAGAAGCTATGCAAAATAAGGATTTTATTTCACAGGTAAGATTTTTTTTAATATTTTACTATTTCTTTCTTTTATAATAGGTATATGGTTTTAACATGTTATCTCTATGATTATCGAAAACTTTGAAGTATGTACTCAAAACATCTCGAAATATAAATGGGAAAAAAATATTTTAAGATCATATCACTTATATTTTAATATTTTTCAAATCTTTTAGCTACGAATTTCTGTATGAATTGAACACAGAAAAAAAAATCACTTTTAAAACATCGTTTATCATTACAACATTATTCTATTATCTGAAATGAATCAGCTTCCGAGATTTATATTCACATCCCTCTCATATCCACAAACTAATAACGTTTGCTGAATATTTTGAAACTTCCCATGTAGCATCGTTTAATTATTCTATCTGAATATAACAAGTTTGTATGTTATTAAACTAATGATCTTAGAAAACAAGTTTAATGCTAATCGTTCAATTTGTGCAGCGAACACAGAAATTTCTCCGTCGAATAAATCACTTCTCAGGAGAATAAATTAAAGAAATGTTTTAACTGTAATACAATTCGTATGACATATTTTGAAGCGCATAAAATTTCAGCCGTTAACCAGTTATAAAAAATGCTGCTATGATTACAATGATACATCTTGTAATTCATTCTAGGCATTAAAATTTGAAGCAAGGGAAGTAAAGGGATGAATTATTTAAATTTTGATTACATTATTTGATACTTTATGTGATAAAACTAATATGAAAACGACACATTGTGATATCTTTCAAGCAATTAAAAAATTGTGAACTTTAAATATAAATAAACATGAAAGAAAAATAATGCGTTTTACATATGTGTTTTAATTATAGTTTTAAAAAATTAAAGAACACGCTTTTATAGAAATGTGAAATAAAAAAGCATAAAATATCTATCTAAGTATTAAAATGCAGGGTAAGAGGAAATCGTGTGAGTGACACACCATAATATTTACATACATTTAAATCTTTAATTAAAATAACTTAGAATTAAACAAAAACCATTTTTAAAAAATCTCCCCTGACTGGGATCGAACGCTGGACCTTTAGGTTCGTGGCGCGGCACCTTACCTCAACTCCACATCGTTCACGTAGGGAAAGTATTTTTTTACAATATAAATTTTTTGTTTGCTCCCAGAGCAGTTACAAATTACATACATACAGACATACATACATACAGGTGAAGTTAATAAAAGCGTGTTAATAATGCGCTTTACATAGATTATTAACGTTTTCCAACTGTACGTACTCTGTGCCTTCAATGTAATTTGGCCAAATGATCAGACAACGGACAGACAGGTAGACTAATTAAATTTACAATCACTTTTAAATATTATTGAAAAGTGTTAAAAACGCTTAGTAAAATTCAAGATGCAATTTCAGCAACTTCTGTTTATAACCCTTAATGCATGTGAATATTTTAATGTGACCCTTTACATTTTAATGATAATCATACTGTATCCATACTATAATCACTTTTTGCGCATATGAATACTAAATATACATTTCATTATGACCCGTTTAAAATAAAAGTATTAAAATATGATTTAAAGAAATACCTCTCATTGAACGCAATGCTTTGGAAACTTTTCTAGTGTCCGTGCACACAAACCAGCGTTGGCATTTACTCCATTTTCAAGAGGAAACATCCCATATTCAATTTGTATAACATATATCAGTTTCAAGGAATTTTGTGAATTTAACTGAGTTAAAGAGCACATAGGCAGTCAGATGGGCTAAATCAACTTATAATCACTTTTAAACAATGTTAAAAACGCTTAATAAAATCGAAAATGCAATTCCAGCAATTTAAGGTACTAATAGACGATAGAAATAGCATGGGACGAAAACCAAAAAAACTCACAATATCAAGTGTGTTTAAAAAAAAAAAAAAAAAAAAAAAAAAAAAAAAAAAAAAAAACAGCTCACACCAGAAGTAATAAAAGGACAAAATTCACTAGAAAAAGACATCGAGGAGCGGGTGGGTAGGATTGAGATGTTAAATATATCGTCCAGGATTAATACGTCTCGCCTAGTATGTGTCTACTAAGAATTTTAGCTAAATAATATAAAACACCCAATGTAGCATTGCTTAACTATTGAAGTTGAATGAACCAAGTTTGTATACTATTAAACTAATGATTTTATTATAAGTTTCATTCTAATCTTTGAATTTTTGCAACGAACAGAAGGACCTCTCCACTAGTATGTGTAGCCACCGCACTTTAGAATGTAGAAAACGAGGGAAAAAAGCTAAAAACCCATAGAAATAGCACGGGACGGAAACCAAAAAACTCACAATGTCAAGTGTGTTAAAAAATAAATAAAATAAATAAAAACGGCTCACACCGGGAGTAATAAAAGGACAAAATTGACTAGAAAAAGACATCAAAGGGCGGGTTGGGGCGTTAAATATATCGTCCAAGGTTGATACGGCTCGCCTAGTATGTGACTACTAAGAATTTTAGCTAAATTATATGAAACGTCCAATGTAGCATTGCTTAAATATTCAAGCTGAATTAACCAAGTCTGTATGCTATTAAACTAATGATTTTATTATAAGTTTCATTCTAATCTTTGAATTTTTGCAACGAACAGAAGGACCTCTCCATGAAATATATCATATTTTGGGAGAATACATTAAAGAAATGTTGCAACTCCAATACAATTCATATGACTTTTTTTTCTCATGCGAAAAATCTATGGCATTAATCATTTATAAAAAATGTCATTAAGAAAATACTGATACAGTATACTTATAAGTAAACATTGTTAATTTCTTACTAAACTAAATAGACTTTTAAAATAATAAATTTTTATAGCTATTCAAATTTGTGCGAGCTTTCAAAAAGTTATAAACATTTTATTACTTTTTCTATATTCAATTAAATAAAGTATTGGACTCGTAAAATTTTTCGACTACCAGTTTTTGATAAATTTACACGTTTTAAAATTTTCAGAACACAATTTGGTCATTTTTAGAAATTGTCTGTCTGTCTATTTGTCTACGTGTGTGTGTGTGACAAAAATGTTGCTCCATTTGTATCTCAGGAACATTTGCTCAGAATTAAATATAGATTTATATGTAGTTGTACCATCACATAAATTAGTACTTGTCTACTTTTGGTGCAAATCGCTATCCAGGTGGCACTGCTGTGCAGCAATTCCCGCTATTCCAGTGAAGACTAAATCTAAGGTTCAAACGCGTATAATCAAAGAAATTTTGATTTCTGAGAAGACCATTATGAAACATTACGCTGACTTTATTTGGGCGCATATCTGCCGATAGGTGGCGCTGCTATACTGCAGTTTTTCCTCGAGAAATGGAAGGCTATATCCCAGATTCTATTGTACATAATTGCAGAAAACTTGGTAAATTAGAGAAACAATTTATGAATTATCATAAAAATCAACACTAATTTTATTTGTGTGTATATCGGCCAGAAGGTGGCGCTAATATGATGCAATTTACCCTGTGAATAGGAAGCTTAAATCTCACCTTCTTTCGCATATAACAGCACGAAACTTAACATGGGAGAAACCATTATGAAAACGAATGTTGACTTAATTTAGGGTTGATATATCGATATATCGGTAGACAGATGGAGCTGCTATTATGATATTTCACAAGGAGACATATCAACATTTGTTGATTAAAATTCCGCCAAAATCCATGGGTATTTTTTTATAGTGAGAAGTTATAGTTAATCCTTTGTATACGTGTTAAACAGTAAATATTGCTGCTATATAGAATGATATAGAAAGACATTTTGTGGTGGTCACAACATACTAATTTTTCTTAAGTTTAAAATTTCACGAATAACCAATAACTTATAGTGCTCTTTGTGCATTAATTTTTATTCACTATTTGTTATCTTTTGTATAAAAATTATTCCGTTTATTATTCACAAAACTGTCCAGATTTTCCAAATTCGAAAAAAATATTAGTTTTATTAGAACTTTTGAACTCAATCTCTTAAAGACAGATATTAGTAATAATTCAATTAAAAACAGTTATAGATTATGAGACTCTATTTTACTAAATACAGTGCTTTGCATGAATATAAACGCACCTTAGCTTTAAGAACTAGAACGGTATAGAAGTGTAATAAAAAAATATGATTACGTGACACTTGATGCAAACTGTATGTGTATGATTCAAGAAATGAAAATGCGACTCAAAACAATGGTTGGTTGGTTGGTGTCGTGTCCATGGGAGAACTATAGAAAACCATGAGCGTGCAAAACACAGCCGGCCAACTCCTTGATGTTATCGGAGTACAGACTCTCGATGTCAAAGGGGGAGAATTCCCCAAGCTGAGCCAGGGATCTTAAAATGGCTGGGCAGACAAAAATGTGTTTTGGTGTTAGTGGAACATCATCACAGTTGCTGCAGAGACGGTAGGTTCTATTGCCATCTCTCAGGATCTTCATACCTCGATAATGACCAGTTCTAAGGCGGGTGATAGTTTTGGTAAGGTCTCTGTTAGCGTTTATTTCACAAATCTGCGAGTCTTTTTTAATGGTGTTTTCTCTCAAACGGAACCTTTCCATCGCATTAACATCGTCAAGAGTGACCTTGGCGATATTTTCATTATTGAGATTTCTCCCTTTCTTGGCAAATTGATCTGCCTCTTCGTTTCCAGGGATGCCGACATGCGCGGGGATCCACTGTAAAATACATATCTTGTGTAGTTTGTCAATTTCTTTTAATTGGTGTTGGATATTGTGGGTTAGCCTTGATTGACCTTTATTTAATGCTTCTAAAGCAGCTTTGGAGTCACAAAAGATGACTAGCCCGTTAGCTTTGTCAGTGTTGTTGAGTAAGATGTATTCATGCAATGCATTGTATATTGCTTTAAGTTCACTGGTGAAATTTGAGGCAATGGAACCAGTGCCCAGTGAATGGTTCGTAGTTCTGCCGTTGGGTAGTACAAAGTGTACACCCGCACCGCCTTTTTGAAAAGTTTCGTCGGCTGAGCCATCAGTATATGCGTAGACAAGGTTATTTTCCGACATTGCATTGATTGTCTGCATACCCTTTTCGAAGATAACTGATGTTAATTCTTTTTTGGAGCATGGAACAACAAGATTGGTGTTGATAGTGGTATTTTTGGGTAAGTACTTGGAGAATGCAGGCTCTTCCAGGAAATCAAGGGTGCTGTGCTCGAGACCGATCTCTCGTCTTATATCGGAATCAAATTGTAGAGTGGACGATCTTTTAAGTCTGGTTTTCTTGGACCAATTTTCAAAGGTTCTTCGTGAGATGTGGTCCGAGTCACGACTTCGTATTTTGTTAGTAAAGTTTATGGTTTGGTACTTCCTTCTGTTATTGAGTGATGCTAAGCCACATTCTCGTATCACTTTTTCATTGTTTGTAGAGGAAACTGCACCGCAGATGATTTTGGCTGCTCTAGCCTGGATGCTGTCCAAGTAGTGGAGTATTGTGGCTGAAGTATGGGCCCAAATGGGGGTGGCATACTCAAGATGTGGTCTTGCCAGGGCAGTATAGGTTGTCCGAAGGGTTTTAGGGTTTGCTCCCCAGTTAGTGCCACATAAGCTCTTTAGGATTTTTAGCCTCTTTAGAGCTTTGTTTCCACAATTCTTGATATGTTCACCAAATCGCAATTCAGGATCAAGTTGTACTCCTAGGTATTTTGGATTATCTGTTTGTGTAAGGGGAACGCCATTCAGCATGATGGTAGGTCTGAATTGGTTTCTGTGTTTTCGATCCGTTGAAAACACCGTGAATAACGACTTCTGAGGATTAAATTTCAGTTTTAGATTCTGAGACCAGGTTAGGACATTCTTCAGTGATTGGTTAAGAGCGAGGGCAGATTTATCAATATCATTGCAGGTATGCCATATAGCTTTGTCGTCTGCAAAGCAGGCAATTTTTGTTTCATCATGTAGGTGTTGGTGGATATCGTTAACATACAAAAGAAAGAGTAATGGGCTAAGAACTGAGCCCTGGGGAACACCTGCCCAGCTTTTCCTGCTTTTCGAAAGAGCTCCATTAAAACGAACCCTTAAATTCCTATGTCTCAAGAAGTCTGCAATCCATATAAGTGCGTTTCCTTTGATCCCGTGATTATGGGCAATGACAATTAGTTTTTGCCTCCAAACAGTGTCGAAAGCTGCCGACATGTCAAGAAAGACAGCCGTTGTTTTTCTTGGTGGTTTCTCTTGAAAGCCGTCAATGATGGATTGACAAAGGTGGAACAGTTGATCTACTGTTGAGTGGTGTTTCCGATAGGCCCCTTGGTAGTAGCTTAGTTTTTTCTGTTCGGTGAGAGCACCCAATATTCTAGAATGAATAATGCGCTCAGTAATTTTACAAAGAATACTTGTAAGAGCGATTGGTCTATAGTTCTTGCATTCATCAGCAGTCTTCCCCGGTTTCAGGATTGGGACAATGATGGACATCTTCCATAACCTTGGCAGTTTTCCCGTTTTCCAGGAGGAATTGATTATTTTTAGAAAAAAGTCTTTTGCGACATTGCCAAAATGTTTAACCATATGTCCAAAAACAAGATCACTGCCTGGTGATTTCCGGGGGTCTAGTTCGTTAATTGCACGATTTAGTTCTTCTATGACTCAAAACAATGAAAGACCAATATGATTTTTTAGAAAATAATTTTATTAAATTTATGAGAAAAATACATGTTACTTGAATTTAAACACATATGTAAAAAATAAAAAACTTAGTAACAAATAATGTATCTGATACTTTGTAAAGCCACTATGGGCTTCTAGAACAGCTAGTAAACGAGTTGGCATTGACTGATATAATGGCAGGAGGTTATCGAAGCTGATTGTCTTCCAAGCTATTAGAATGGCCGATTTTAGTTTCTTTGTCGTGTTAAACTGCCTTCCGTTTACGTAAACACGGCGAACCAGAATACCCCATACGTTCTCCATTATGTTTAAATCATGGATTTTTGAAGGCTAATCCAGAACTTTAATTTTATTGTCATGGAACCATTTTTTTCACGATATGTGCTGTATCTACAGATGCACAATCTTGCTCAAAAATATACGTTCTTCCAGCTTTCTTGACTGCTTGACGCCGGAGCTTCCTTGTGAGCATCTGGACATAATCTACAGAGTTCATAGTGTTCTCTACGAACTCTAATTCGAAAGTCCCTTTAAAACCTATGGCTTCCCACACCATGAGAGACCCACCTCCAGATTGACGTTTTGAACAGTACATTTCTTCGGTTCTCAAATCGGGACAGTATCTATGAAACCCATCCGGGCCACCGAGATTATACTTTTTTTCATCTGAGAACATGATTTTTCGCAATTTAGTCGATCTAGAATCCATTTTCTTGCCCATTCCAACAGAATATCTTTGTGCTTTTGAGTGTAGGGTGGTTTCGCCTTATATTTCTTAAATTTTATGAATGTTGCAGCTTTGATAGTTCTCCATATGGTTGTCCGATGAACACCCAGCTTGTATTGAGCCTTTATCTTCGCACAGGAAATATTCTTATTCTTTGCAGCGTTGCATATTCGACGTTTATCGTAACTGGTAAGCTTTCCTGTTCGCTTCTTATACGCTTTTTTTCCCATAATTTGCTTCTTATTCTTTATATAATTTTGAACAATACTCTCACTTCTTCCGATTCGGCGCCCAATTTCGCAATTGCTAAAGCCTTTATCACGCATAAAGTCGATTTTTATCCTCTCGTCTTCTGTCAAAGTTTTCCCTTTTGCCATCCTGAACAAACTCCATAAATTTTGTACACAAACATTAAAACTGTTTTTAGAGAACTTTAGCAACACGACTAATTGTGTTTTAATTTAATTCCGGTGGCTCTGTTAAATTTTAAACGCAAAATACAAAGTGCGTTCAATTTCCCGCAAGAAACGAAAAACGGTGAAAAATAAGAAAATGCTTAAACACTCATCTACATAAGCTTGCATGAGCCTAAACATACGTGCTCAAACCACCTTATTCAGTAGTTAGTCATATGCAGTAACTGTAAGTCACATTCCTTCTTTTAAAATTTTTATTTTTGGTTATTGGAAAAGGTGCGTTTATATTCATGCAACGCACTGTAATCGAGTTTTAACTTAATACAGCCGAATCTCGTTAACACGAAAAATTTATTCATGCTATCAGTATCTAGTCTTCATATAACTAAACCAATCTTCATTTTGGTGTTGATTGTGGAAACAGTTCATGTAAAAAATAATTCACGTTAAGTGTATTCGCGTTAAAGAGGCTCGAGTGTATTTCTATAACTATGAAAAACTTTTAAGTATATATAAATCAAAGACAGGCTATTTTCTTCTTAAAAAGAAATGTTCTGAAATTGGGAAAATTCTTGAAGTAAAAATTTATCTTAAAATGACATCAATACATCCACAGCATTTTCATAATTCACAAAAAATTTCCAATAATAAATTTTTGTATAAATTAAACAGAAATAAACAATTATTTTCGAAACATAATTTGTTAACTGTAGCAAGGTTTTATTTTCTGAAAGGAATCAACTTTTGAAATTTATATTCACATCGCTCTCATATACGCCAAGTAATAATGTTTACTTGATAATATAAAATTTTCTACGTAGCATCGCTTAATTATTCATGCTGAATGTAACAAGTTTGCACGTTATTAAACTAATGATCTTTTAAAACAAGTTTTGTTAATCGTTGAATTTGTGCAACGAACAGAGAAATTTCTTCGTCGAATAAATCATATCTCTCTTGAATAAATTGAAGAAATGTTGCAACTGTATTACAATTCATATGAACCATTTTCAAATGCCCAGATCTTCAGCCATTAACAGATAGAAAAAAAAAGTTACTGCAGTCATAATGATGCATTAAACTTTAAGTTAATTTATTCTACGCATCCAAATTTTATGTAAAGGGAATAAATAGACATTCATGTTTGTGAAAATTGCAGCACCAAGAAGGAATGTGAATATCAGAATGATATTTATTGGGCACATAAATTATAGCAGGAAGAACAATTGATTAAAATTTCAGGAAATTCGGAGTAACTTGTACTGAGTAAATAGCACATAAAGCAGCGACCTCGGTGAGCAATGAGAGCGCTTATCTGCCTAGGCATTGAATCAAATTGCGATTAGATGACATGGACGGGTAAAGCACTTCCACTTCGTGAAGCTTCAACACGATGCAACACTTCGTCGGTCGTAGTCACTGGTGAGTGGTGGGGGGACCAGTCGCTTTTTAACAACTAAGCCCTCATTTTCATTGGTGCGAGATAAGGAGAACGCGCTGGCCAGAGCAGTAGTCGAACACATTCTGCATCAAGAAAGGTCCGAACAATACGGACAACTTGCGGTCTTGCACTGTCTTGCTTAAGTATTGCGCTTCGGAGGCCTTGATTATAGGACAGAGCGACGAGCCTTAACTCGTCAGAAGTGTAACTGCTGGTATTCAAAGTGGCGTGAATGAAAGCTAGAGTCGATCGAGACGTGTATCCAATAGTATCGCATACTATAACTCCAGATGGTGACCCAGTATGCGGCTACAAAATTTTAATTACTCTGAAATCACTGATATAGGCGCCTTTAATGTGTGATCAACGACAAACCTGGACGCAGGAATGGCGTAAATTCGCCATTCAGACAAATCACAATCCTGTCTATAACATCAGGATTGCCTTATCCATATTTAATGGTATTGAGAATAATGCACATTGCCAGCTGGGATTCAACATCGTCACACTGTCCATCTCCTGCAGTGATGTTATGGGGTCCCATTGGATACACGTTTCCATTACTTCTTGTCCGCATTCCCGGCACCCTGAATAGCAGCCATTAAATTTCTAGTGAGTTAAGGCCTTTCCATCTGCTCTATATTCAAGGCCTCCTTAGCGCAATATTTAAGCTAGATAATGCACGATCGCATGCTGTCTGTAAAGTCTGAACCTTCCTTGATACAGAATGTATTCAACTGTTGCTCCGCCAGCGTGTTCTTCGGATCTCGCGCCAATGTAAATGACCGTTTCATCATTGAAAAGCGAGTGGCCGCCACCACACACCAGCAACTACGATCGGTGAATCGTGACATCGTATTTAATCTTCATGAAGTGCTGTACCCGAATATGTTATCCAATTGTTATTCGATTCATTGCCTAGGCAGATAACTGTATTTATTGCTCCTAGAGCTTGCTGCTTTATGTACTGTTTTCTCAGGATATATTACTCAACATTTCCTGAAAATTTAATCAATTTATCTTCCTACTATAATGTATGTGCCCAATAAATATCATTTTTATATTCGCATTACTTCTTGGTGTTGCAATTTTTACAATCATGGGTGTATATTATTTACATTTTTCTTTCATTGTTTGATAATTTATCCAAAAAACTAATATAAAACAGCATATATATATATATATAGCATTATTTGAAAACTTATTCAATAAATCTAATATAAAACAACATATTGCCCAATATTTATGTAAATTATATATTGAGAACTTTTAATACAAATACATAAATATTGTTAGAACAAAGTCAGTTGAAACTTGTCATACTATAGTTTAAATAATTTAAAAGTCTTTTTTTTTTTATGTTTTACACTATTCCGTCCTTCATCTGAAGTCTTTTACAATATGAAATTAGTACGTTATGGCCCCCAACGAGACTTTCTTATATTTTTTTTCAAAAATATTTTGTTATAAAAACTTTTTGTAAAAAAAAATAGAACCGACTCCAAAAAGCAACTGCAATTCAAGCAACTAAAAAAAAAAAAAAAAAGGTACGAAATGAAACTGTAAATTGCGCCTAAAAGTATAAAATAATTTCCTTCGCTAAACAACCTATAACACTACAATTAATCATAACTTTTGAAGTCGGCGCAAAATTAAATAAAATTTAATTAGTTTTTAAAGTTTTGTTTTTATATCGGTAGCAAGAAATTCTGTTGTCTCGATTGATCCATTTTCATGTTTTCCTTATTATTTTATCACTATATACAATTGGTCCATTAGTAGCATCTACATAGAACAGTGAACATTCTTTACAATGCGGTTTTTATGTTTCTACCAAGTTAGAGTTTCCTTTGCAAATTTGGTATAACTTTGATAACTATCATCCTTGGTGGCTTCTTGATTTGGCGATCAAAACGTAATGCAAAAATATACACGCAAGATGTATATTTTCATAATATATATTGTACGATGTCTTGTTTCGTAATCTTGATTACTCTCTTAATATACCTTATCAAAACAATCATGATATCCCAAGAAATTAAATATGTTTGTCAGATAATTTTGCGATTTTTCTTTCACCAAGGACGTCAGATACCAGCATCTTCGCCAATTTTTGCTGCTTACGAAATCTTATTTGTTTTCTTGAATCAATTTAGTTTTCGGCTGCGTTTTGCTGGTGACAATGTGAGATGTGTGTATTGAATAGGATTGTTTTTTATATTGAATAAAGTTATAAATTTTTATTTAATTTTGCGCCGACTTCAAAAGTTATGATTAATTGTAGGGCTATAGGATGTTTGGCGAAGGAAATTATTTTATATTTTTAGGCGCAATTTACAGTTTCATTTCGTACCTTTTTTTTTTTAGTTGCTTGAATAGCAGTTGCTTTTGAGTCGGTTCTATTTTTTTTTTACAAAAAGTTTTTATTTTTCTCTTTTCAGTGAAAACTTGTTCATATAGCAGAACATCAAAAGACGTTCGACGGCAGCTTCACAAATCACAACTTCCAAAAAAAGTGACATAACTCAAAAAATGGTTTATGTCACTGAAAAATGCATGAAATGCACCCAGTGTGAACAAAAAAGTTGCATCTCCATATAGAAAGTTATCCACTTGAGAGACAGATGTGCCAGTTTTATTCTAGTCAAGGTATATTTAAGTTGATTTTTCTCAAATGCTGCATTTTTAAGTTGCGTCACTTTTCTTGCCTTTATAAGATATGAGCAAAAAACTGTGTATTGAATGAACATACGTTAAGTTAAAAAGACTTTAGAAATGTAAAAAAAGGATACCGCTATATTCGTAACCAAAAATTCTGTTAGGCATAAATATTGAACTTTACAGTGAATACGTGTCATCCGCTGCGCTGGAAATTGCGCAGCGTAAAGTTCAAACAAAGAGCAAAATATGCTTTGCAGCTGACTGACAGAAGTTTCAACATCAATACTTACATACTGCTTTTACCAATGTAGCTGCATGCGTTCAGCAGTTAGAATGAGAGCAGACTTTTGTGAGTATCCTGTAATTTGTTTATATCTTAATGAAATCATAACGAAACCTATTTTAGGCCAAGATTATTACAACAAAATAAGTATTAAAATTAAATCATCTTTTACGAAGTTAAAAGCTAACAAATTTCAACAACAACAACAATGAGAAACATGGTTTGAATTGAGAACCTCTTCCTTCATGAAGTCGGTTTGAAAGTCTATGCGTTAATCGATTTGACCACTTACAACAGAAAAACATTGAATTTTACATAGCCTAAATGTCACCCGCTACGCTGCAACATATGCAATGTCGTTCAAGTGTGCACAAAATAATTGTGCACGAAATTGTGAACAAACAAATGCGCGTTTTAAGCGTTCTGTTTTCATCATTAATGTCTAAACTATCTTTTCGTACTAAATCGATGATACTCTGTAATTTTATAATTCACTTTTTTTCCCTGTCTTGAACCTTTTCCGAGATAGGAACGCTAACTCCACTGTTTTCCACCAGCTGGCGCTGTAGGCTGTTGAATCGCGTAGCACATCTTCACTTTACTATACCTACATACCACTTTTATGATTATAGCTGTTCAGCAGTTAAAAGAGTGGGGACTGACATTTTTGGGCACCCTGTATTTTCTTTTGATCGTAAAGATCTTACAATGGGACCTATTTCAAACCAAGACCTTTACAATAAAACAAAAAGTATCAATATCGGATCATCCGTTCAGAAGTTATGAGCTAACGAACATAAACAAAAAAACGTACGCTTTGAATTGAGAACCTCCTCTTTTATGAAGTCGGTTAATTAGAGCATCTCTTACGAAGTTATAAGCTTACAAACACCAACAACACATAGCTCGAATTAAGAACACCCTCTTTTCT
Organism: Salticus scenicus; assembly: GCA_963930645.1. Lineage (NCBI taxonomy): Eukaryota > Metazoa > Arthropoda > Arachnida > Araneae > Salticidae > Salticus > Salticus scenicus. The sequence continues at coordinate 150,264,615 of OZ005659.1, forward strand.
GAAGTTGGTTGAAAACGACTTTGTGCTAATCGATGTGACCGCTTACAGTAACAGTACTTTGAACCACAGAGTATACGTGTCATCCTCTACGCTGCAAAGTGTGCAACGTAGTTCAAGTGTGCACAGTGTAGGAAATTGCGAACAAACAACTGCACGTTTTAAGCTTTCTATTTTTAGCAATAATGTCTAAATACTGTCTTTTTGTAGTAATATGATGATGCTCTACAACTTCGTAATTAACTTCTCTCCCATCTTGAACCGTTTTTGAGATAGGAGCGCTAATTCCGCTGTTTTTCACCAGCTGGCGTTTTATATTCTTTAGAATGTAAAGATATTACAATGGGACCTACTACAGACCAAGATCTTTACAACAAAACAAAAAGTATCAAGTAACCGTATTTCGAACTATATAGCGTATGTCTCACCAGCTACGCTACAACGTGTGCAATGTAGCTCAAATGTGCATAGTGTAAGAAATTGCGAACAAACAAATGCACGTTTTTAGCATTGTATTTTTAGCATCAATGTCTAAACTATCTTTTCGTTCTAAATCGATGATGCTCTGCAATTTTATAATTCACTTTTTCCCCCTGTCTTGAACCGTTTCCAAGACAGGAACGCTAGCATGAATGTCTAAACTATCTTTTTGTACTAAATCGTTCATACTCTTCAACTTTGTAATTCACTTTTTTCTCTAGAACCGTTTTCAAGATAGGAACACTAACTCCGCTTATTTCCACCAGGTTGCGCTACAAGCGGTTTAACCTTGTTCTGCATGGCCACTTTGCTATACTTACATACCATTTTTATCACTATAGCTGCAGCCGTTTAGCAGTTAAAAGAGTTGGGACTGATTTTTTTGGGCACCCTGTATTTTCTTTAGATCGTAAAGATATTACAATGGGACCTATTTCAGACCAAGACCTTTTCAACAAAACAAAAAGTATCAAAATCGGAGCATCCGTTCGGAAGTTATGAGCTAACAAACATAAAAAAAACATACGGTTTGAATTCAGAACCTTCCTTCTTTTTTTGAAGTCGGTTAAAAATCAGCATTTATTAAAATTATCTACGATAATCAATAAAGATGATTTTCATCTTTAAAAATATATATATATATATATATATATATATATATATATATAAGAAAATAAAGACAGTTTTATTATCTATAAATAAAATGCTAAAAAATGTGTTTTCATAATGGTTTATCTCATATATCAAATTTCGTACAAATATATGCTATAGACGTTGAGATATAGCTTTCCCGTTTTCAGGGAAAATTGGAGTATAGCAGCGACACTTAATGGCTTATACGCATCCAAATTGAATCAGTATAATATCATATAGTGGCCTTCTTACATATCGAGTTTTGCTTGATTATACTCTATAGAACCTGAGATATAGCCTTCCCTGAAATTTCGGAAGCCGACGTATAGCAGCGCCAACTGTTGAGAGATTGGCACCAAAAGCTGATAGACACTTATTTTTGTCTATTCTCATATACATATAAATTTTTTTGCAACTGTGTGCAGTAATTCCTGAGGCATATCCTTCCATTAATTACGAAAACTGTTGCATAGCAGAGCTACCTATTGATATATTGGCACCAGATGTTGATAAAAACTAACAATATCTTTTTTTATCAACATCGTTTCTGAGGTACGGTAGCCCAAAATTTTTGTCTCATGCACATACACAGACAGACAGACATTTTCTAAAAATGGTCAAATCATGTTCTGCACCTGTCATAACGTATAAATCCATTGAAAACTAGAAGTCGAAAATTTTTACGAATCCAATACTTCCTTCTATTGTATATAAAAGAATCTAATAAAATCTAAAATAACAGCAAAATGTATTGGTAAAAACATCAATAGTAATGACTAGCCAAAATACCTTTCAATTACACTATTAAGAAAGTTTTCTGAAGAAACTATAAATAATTAACTAAGTAGTGCATGTAATATGAAAGTAAACATCTGAAAAAAATTATTCTTGGGCATAAAAAAAGTTTTTTTTCTTTTTTTTTTTTTTTTTTTTTTTAATAACGGTCAGTAATGTTTTTTACATAAGTTACAAATACTTTAAAATTCTTATTTTAGTTTATTTATTTGTTCATTTTCATTTCCATTTCATTTCTATTATTTATTTTTACTTATGTTATTTTGTTTTATTTTACTTTATTTCATTGTTAAATTACAGTAAAAACCTTAACTTTCTGAAACTTTACCCAACGCCTTTAAAATGAGTATTTTAATGCTTTTCAAAACTTCTGAAAATACTCTTTAAAAAGAACTGTTTCCGGAATATATATTTCCCCCCCATCAAATGTTATTATAATATCAAAACGTTCTGTATTTACTGACAAAGTAAACTTTAAAACTAATCTTTAAAATCTATATATTTTTTTTTTATTTAACTTGATAATAGAAAAGGAATTCTTTTCATGTTTCGTGAAAATAACATACGTTAAAAAAAAAAAAAAAAAAAAGTGAACATACCATTTTATAAAATCTTTTTCATGTTTGTAGCTTTTAATAGTTTTTAAGAATTTGAAGATAATCCGGTTTTAAAATTTTGATTTTTAAAAGATTCAGTCAAACATTTAACATATTATGTCAGAATATGTCTCTTCTACGTACTTTATTATCTATCTATCTTTTTCTTTTTTTAAGATGTCAGTTATGAAAATAATAAAAATTTGCCAAAAACTAATTTCGTAATTTCATTTTTAATAAAGAAATATTTGGTAAATCAAAAAAATATGTAAAATGACTGTGAGTCCACCTACATATATATATATATTTATTACGTATAGTAATTCTTATTCTAATTATATATCTAAAAATATTGACTTTATATTGTCGTTATATTTAACGCCCCAGCCCGCCCGTTGCCGCTCTTCGATGTCTTTTTCTAGTCAATTTTGTCCTTTTATCACTTCCGGTGTCAGCCTTTTTTTTTTCTTTTTTTTTTAACGCACTTGACATTGTGAGTTTTTTGGTTTTCGTCCCATGCTATTTCTATGGGTTTTTCATCTTTTGCCTCCCTTTTTTGATACATTCTAAAGTGCGATGGATTACATATCACTAAAACCATCATATTTCATTTAATGAAATTGAACATTATCAATAAGTATCATTACTGTATAAAATTAGATTAACTATTAAAATGAGATAAAGTATTTTTTATAAAACAAATTTTAATTAAAAACACGCAAACACATGACAAACCTTTCGGTTAAACATTAGCCCTCTTCAGTATCAAAATATGTACATAGCAAAATAGTTAATATCCAGTTACAAAACATCACAACAAAATTAAGTACTCGGCAGGACCTGTTTCAGCCTCGTTCAAGGGAGTTTTGTAAAAATGCCCTCTAAGAAAATCCGTGATTCGTACATCTTCACCCTAAAATCCAAGATTTTAATATTTTCAAAATAAGACAGTTCCTCGCGAGTACGTAATCTTGTTGTGACGTTTTGAACTGGATATTAACTGTTATGCTATGTACATATTTTGACATTGAAGAGGGATAATGTTGAACCGAATAGTTTGTCATGTGTTTGTGTGTTTTTAATTAAAATATGTTTTATAAAAAAAATAAATTATCTTAATTTAAAAGATACTCTAAGACAACGACACCAGTGCTAGTCACTCTTAAGACCTTATTTTATTTTTATTTATTTATATATTTATTTACCTATTTCTTTTTTCGCGTGGTATTCATGTATCATTATTATACTGCCGTCTATTTTATTACACAGATCGTTCTAGTCGTCGATAGACACTTTCAATCTCTCAATACCAAGCCAAGATTTTAATGTTGTCAAAGATCCGATCATGTTCCTGGCATTGAAAATATTAAAATATAACGTAAAGGTATACAAATCACGAATTTTCCTAGAGGACGTTTTTACTAAACTGCAGCATTCTCCCTTAGACGAGGTTAAAAACTCTCGAGTACTTAATCTTGTTGTGATGTTTTGTTACTGGATATTAACTGTTATGCTATATACGTATTTTGACATTGAAGAGAGCTAATGTTTAGCCGAAACGTGTGTGATGTGTTTGCGTGATTTTAATCAAAATGTGTTTTATAAAAAAAAAAAAAAATCTTATTTTAAAAGTTACTCTAATTATACTTCATTTAATTTGTATGTTTAATTAAAAGTGATTGGTTGTCGTTTGCCATTATTTCTTATAATTGCCTTAAAAAGGCATACTGTTCAAATTGGCTTTTGTAAGTTGTTGTGGCAAATTGTTCATCTGTTTATTTTTCGTTCTCATTGTTATCATAATATATACAGATAGATAGACAGATAGATAGATAACGCAATGTTAGTAAGTGTGTTCTCTATAAAGTCAAAAACTGCTAGACCGATTTAAGCGCAATTTTTTGCAAAATGATTTGAAATAGGCATAAGAGTCTTCATAAAATAATTGTTCGTGGCGCCATCTACATTTAAATAATACACTTGCTAATGATATTAATATTTACACAGCACAATATTTCATGTCTTTGAATCGTGAATGTTGATATATAATTACCATTTGTCATACCAAAAGATGAAATAATTCAAGAAATCCGGAATTACCATTTAGGTTAAATTGTACCAATTAGTTAAAAAGTTATTAACTAAAACCCTAATAATAATTATAGAATTCTTAAATACAAAGCTGATAAAAAGAAAACAACTAGTAAGTTATAGCCATCATAAAACTTATTTCTATATTTTCTAGACAAACTGACGCAGTACAAATCATTTATTAGCAATTTTTCTATTATGAATGCAGGCTATTTTCATCTAAGAGAGGTATTACAAGACATGTTCAACGGAAGGGAATGTTTACTGTGCTGATGACATCCTTCCCGTTCTCAGAGATATTTTCAATATAGAAGCGCCATCTATCGGCCAATATGCACCCAAATTGATTCAGCATATGGTCTCATAATTGCTTTTCACAAATCAAGTTTTGTTTGCTTATATTCAAGAGAGCATGAGATTTAGCCTTCCCTTAAATTACATAAATCGCTATATAGCAGCAGCACCGGTTGAGAAATTGAAGTCAAAAGACAACAGGCTTGAATTTATGTCAAAATAAATCTAAATTAAAATTTACATGCAATTTTGTGCATTAGTTCCTGAGATATAGCCTTCCCCGAAACTTCGAAAATCGCTTTTTAGCAGAACCACCTGTTTAGCTATGGGCACGAAAAGTTTATAGGCAATAAATTATGTCAGCGTGCAACTACTTATAAATATATATGGAACTCTGAGCAGCAGTTACTGCTATAAAATTGGAACAAAATTTTTGTCACAGACACGCAGACTAATTCTGAAAGGGGCCAAAATGTGTTCTGGAACTCTCAGAATGTGTAAATTCATCAAAAACTGGAAGTAATTAAGGGTGATAGAAACTTTTAACCAAGAGAAATGTCTGCCTTGGAGTATTCGGCAAAAATATATACCTCTCATGACGCAGAGGACACTCAAGTTTGCAAATGCAGCGATAGACAAAAAATTTTATGCCAGTGGCAGTAATTTTTTTTTTTTTGATATATAGAGAAATATGTGTGATACATCGTTGGAAAAGTAAAAGTTTAAACAATTAAATAATATAAAAGAGTAGAAATCGAAATTTCCGTCAAGTTTTTCTTACCTGGTCCCTTTAAATACTGATGTGTATAATTTTTATTATTTGAATGTTCGTCTATGAATTTGAGGAAACTGCAAAGGAATTCATACAGTCGGTAACAAAAGTCTCCGAACACTAGCAAAAATTCCTATATAAAAAAAGTACACTTAATACAGTTCTGTTAAATAAATCCTTGTCGAATTCTGTTCTTAAAAGTCTAAAAACAGGATTCGACAAGGATTTATTTAACAAAACTGTATTAAGTGCACCTTTTTATATAAAAAATTTTGCTAGTGTTGGGAGACTTTTGTTACCGACTGTACAACAAATTAACTATGTGCAACAACTATGAAATATAAGCCGACAGTTCATCAATTATTAATTATAATAGCTTTAAAATAAATATAATAACTTACACATTTCATTCATGTTATAAAAGTAAGTATATTTTCAATATATTTTAGTTAAAACATTTCAAAAAAGAGATAAGAATTTTTATTATAGAAAAATATAACAAATTAAACATATTATACACACAATACAGAACCACAAATTGAATTTTACAAAAAAAAACCAGAAAAATTTTAGGATCACCATCACGATATAAAACAAGTTTCTTTTCTATTATCAAAAATTCAAAAGTTTGTATTAAAAAAAAAAGTATAGAATGTTAAGATAACTTTGAAAGTTTACTTTATCAGTAAATATTGAATCTATTTGGACTTCAAAGTAAAAAAAAATTAAAGGAAACGCTGAAAAAGTCCAAATCTTTTTTTAACAGCATCAACAAAATTTTGAAAGGTATTAAAATACTCATTTTTTTAAGCCACGGGATACAAAACAAGAAATCAATATTTCTGATATACTTTAATTCCGTCATTTCATATAAAGTGAAGTTTTCTAAAAAGCTTACATTTACTTAAGAAAAGTTAAAATATACAGAAAGTATATGCAAAAAGGCTAAAAAGGTTGACAGAATTTCTTTGTTTTCTTCCTTTCTTTCTTTTCTTTTCTTTTTTTTTTTTTTTTTTTAAGGTGATATTAACCATTTTCATTTTAGATAAATTTCTTTGTCACCAATGATGGTAAGAAATTTTTAAGTTACTAAAAAAATTTTTTGTGGTAATTTAGTTTATTTTAATATAGCAAATGAATAATAAAAACATACATTTTAGTTCTTGCCCCTCAAACATCTGGCCAAATAGCAAAATGGAAAATTTTAACTTTTTATAAAACAAACAAACAACAACAACAACAAACAAACAAAAAAAAGATGAAGATGAAGAAGAAGAAGATTTATATCTCATTGAGAATTTATGGAGTACAATAGACAGGAACAAATCCCAAAATAAATTTTCAGTAAACCATAATTAATGTTTAGCACAATGAAATACTGAAAGAAATATTGCGAAACTAAAACCGTGTTGTTTACATGCCTAAAAGAAAAATTCTAATGATCAAACCCAGAGGCGGTTCAACGATATATTAAAAACATTTAGATTAAACTGAACTCATTCAGTATACGGTGTGCGCCCATAAAGTAAATTTTTTATAAACAAAAAAAGTATTAGTCACCTTCAAATAAATTTATCTCTTCCAAAATAATCGCCAGATGAGTCTATACAATTTTTCTAACGTTTATTCAAATCACCTAAACACTTTTTATAGTAAGCTGAACAGATTTATTTTAATGCGAAATGAGGACAAATTGCGCAATGTCCTTATTTCCTTGAGGAAAGTGAGGACGTTTTTCTTTAAAAATGAGGACATTTCTGAAGACGCATAATTTCTTAAAAATTAGTACGAAATTGCTTTAAAATTGCTTTTCTATCTATAATATTATGTATAGTCGGTAACAAAAGTCTCCGAACACTAGCAAGTTGAGTTAATACAGTTTTGTTAAATAAATCCTTGTCGAATCCTGTTCTTAGTCAGTTTAAAAACAGGATTCGACAAGGATTTATTTAACAAAACTGTATTAAGTGTACTTTTTTTACATAGGAATTTTTGCTACTATTCGGACACTTTTGTTACCGACTGTACACTTAGTTATAAAATTTAATTGATGGTAAAATAACTTCCAGCTTGGTATTAAGTTTTTGGACAGTTCCTTTTTCGCCTACCCTTAATATAAATTAAGCTATTTTTTTTCTTTTAATTTTTATATCTTAAAATATAGTTTTACAAAGAATAAATTTTTCCGGTAGGAAATTCAATATCTTCTATGAAATAGTGTTGGAGGTACTTTAGCAATGAATATTTCTCGTTACTTTCTGAACAAAAACAGTGATAGCCCTTTATTCGTGCTGTCAGGTGTAAACAAGATGGGGATATTCCATCATCTATTAGCATGAAATACAACACCTTCAGCAGATGTTTTTCCAGCCATTATTATTATAAGTTTAAAATCTTAACAATTCCTATAATGCATTTGTTGCTCTTTGCTTTTTAAAGAAGATTTTTGTGTGTTTGTATCTGATCATTACCTTCGACTTCGCCTCAATGTTTTATGCCATAGGCAATTGAAAATGTTGAATTGCACAATGTACAAGTAACATTTGATTCACAAAATATGTCAGTAGAGAGATATTTTGATAAATTTATACTTTATAACAAAAGTTTCTGAAAATTTACATTTTCACTTGAGGTTTGACACAATGTTGTGATGTAAGATTCAAATCAAATTCATGGATGGAAAAGCAACATTTCACGATTATTTTCGTATTGTGTTCAATTATAGAATAAACATTGAAAACAAAATTAAGATCGATAGCATCTATGGTGTTAAAATTTTAAATAAAAAGGGGGATATTGAAAAATGCGGACAAATGAGGACATGTGATTTTTTTTAAAGATAGCTGACACTCGAAAAATAAGACTGTCCTCAGAAAATGAGAACTTCTTGATACTCTAGTTTATAGGCTTTGTAACTAACCGCTCTCATAATAAGCGTAACATTTCTCCACATGTTCCTCATTCTTTGACCCTCTCAGTGTGTAGCCCCAAATGACATTCCTACTTAAAAATTAATCTTATTGTCTAAAAAAATAATCTTATTGGCTACTCTAACTTCATGATTTCAAGTTTTACGAATCGCATGATTTGGAGAGAGATTTCTTTCTTTACGAACATCAGTCGAAACCGTTTGAAGGGCATCTATTTGAGTTACAAAAATCCGGTTCAAACGCTTAGAGAGTTCAAGTTGAAGTGCGACCTACCTTTGGTGAATCTTTAATGCTTTCTCGCCATATTTAAAGCGATTGTACCACTTGTAATCTTGTGTTATTTATAACAATGCATCATCATTATAATGTTCGAATGATCTATAAAGTTTTTTAGCAGATTTATCTAATTTATAATAAAATTTAATGTTACAAAATTGTTCCATTCCGAAGCAAATTTTCTTGTGCAATGCCTTCTCAGTAAATGAAAATGACTACAACTTTTTGATAAGCAGACGATTAAATAATCACTTTAATTTGGCTTTAACAAGAGTTGAGATTTCACTCTTTCTAAACATATATTTATTCTTTCCATAGATATAGTAATAATATAGATTGAACATTGAGGGGTAAAATTCCTTTTCACTTGGAGAAAGATGGCCATTTTGCCTACTAGTCTTTCCCGAATGAAAACATACGGTAATACACAAGAATAAGTTAAAAAATAAAATTTATGAATAATTTATGTACTAAAGGTGAATTAAAAGATCCAGATACAGTTTCAAATTCATTTTTTTTTTTTTTCAATACCTTCTAATGGTTGCTGCCAAAACTTTTTCAGCATGAAAATTTTTTGCTCGATAACATGGGGATCATTTATCTATATATATTACTATATCTATGGTTCTTTCACTTTTTTATTTTATAGTTTGGTACTTTAATTTGTCTGGTTTCTTTATGGACGCATCTTGCATTTTCTTATCAGAAGAACTTAGGTAAATTGTTTGTTTATTTCATTTTATTCCATGATACCGAAGTACAGTCGGTAAGAAAAGTGTCCGAACACAAGCAAAAATTCATATGAAAAAAAAGTACACTTCATACGGTTCTGTTAAATAAATCCTTATCTAATCCTGTTCTCAGACTGACTAAGAAGAGGATTCGACAAGGATTTATTTAGCAAAACAGTATTAGCTCTACTTTTTTTACATAGGAATTTTTGCTAGTGTTCGGACATTTTTGTTAACGACTGTATATGTTTATTTCTCATAACATGTAAATCTGTGTATGTTATTATTATTATTATTATTATATTTGTTACTAGCAGGCTACACCCGCTTCGCTTTGTCTCTATTTTGAAATGAATCACTATAATTACTGAATTCTCAAACTTGCATTAATTTTTATCACGTGAAAAAAAAAGAGAAACAAAATGTGATTAGGAAAAATGTCGCACTGGGTTCTCACTGCCTTCGGAAAAAATTCCCAAAATGCTCTAACTCTTATTTCTATTATTTTACCCTTTCGCCACCTCTCTCCCGTCTATCCTAATAATTTTACAAATTCTAAAATATCCGCAATCGATTTGTAAGTATCAAAAACCTCTATGCACCAGTTTTGAACGATCTATCTCTATTTTTATTTTTTTGCCACTCCGCTCCCCCTTCCCGCCCCTCCCAATAATTTTAAAAATTCGAAAATATCCGCAATCGATTTGTAGATATCGAAAACCTCTATGTACCAATTTTGAATGTTCTATTTTATTTTTTCTTCTCTGCCCCCCCCCCCTTCCCGGACCTCGTAATAACTTTACACTTTCGAAAATATCTCCATTCGACTTGCAGACCTCTAAAACCTAACTGTACCAATTTTGAACGGCCTAACTGTATTTCTATTTGTTTTTGCCCATAGCCCCCCTCCCCTTACCGCACCTCCTAATAAGTTTTCAAATTCGAAAATATCCGCAATCGATTTGTAAGTATCGAAAAAATCTATATACCAATTTTGAACGATCTAACTCTATTTTATTTTTTCTTCTCTGCCCCCCCCCCCTTCCCGGACCTCCTAATAGCTTTACACTTTCGAAAATATCCCCATTCGACTTGCAGACCTTTAAAACCTATCTGTACCAATTTTGAACGGCCTAACTGTATTTCTATTTGTTTTTGCCCCATAGCCCCCCCCCTTGCTGCTTCACAGTAATTTATGTTAATTAACCCATATCGTACGAAGCATTGAAAAAATACATTTTTTCTTTGTAAAATCTTAAATATGTGTTCCTTTAAGTCTTTGTATACACACAAAATTAAAACACTTGCCAACCTTTTATTAGCTTAATCGGTAAAGGCTTTCCAAAAAGTAGGACAATGTTTTAAGACAGTCGGAAATATAAGGAAAACAGCCCATCTATATATATATATATATATATATATATATATATATATATATATATATATATATATATATATATATATATATTATTTATATAATTGTTTTACCAATACAAAAGTGTAGAATATTACCTCAATAAATTTATATGTCCGTTATTCTTGAACGTAAAACCTTTTTTAAGTAATAATGTGTCGAAAATGTAATGAATAAATCTTCAAAAATCGTCATTTTAAAAATTATATATATATATATATATATATATATATATATATATATATATATATATATATATATATATTAAACGTTAATTTAAACTAACGATAAAGACACATATGTATTTATTGAACTTTTAAATAATATATCGCCTTTAATTTGAATTAAAATATTTAAAAGAATTTACATAAATACTACTTATGCATGGTGTCCTATTTTTGGACAATGGTGAAATATGGGTTAAAGTTGAAATTTTAATTAATGTAAGACATTTAAACACTAGTTATAGTATGCATAATTTGTTTCAAAAATTGTGGGACACGTGTTTAATACTTTGAAAATATCTACTAAAATAAAACTGAATAATCAAATCAATGTATAAATTTATATAACAAATAGTAAAAGTTACACGTTAACTTATTATAAATTGTTACATAATTTCCTGATTAAGACCATTTTGATTGGTTAAAACCTTTTGAAGAAATATATATATATATACATATACATGGATTTTCTTATTCTTTTTTCCAAAAAGAAGAAAATTGCTTTCTAATGTCTTCAAAATATGCATTTTGCATGTAAAAAAACCTCTCTTAATTTCAGCAAAATTCCTTTTTTAACATAAAATAGCATTTTTATTTTGTACCGCTTAATGCTTGATCGTGAGATTAAAAATCGTTTACTACCTGCTTTTTCCTTTTTTTAAAGGTGATACCCATTAGTTTTCATATGTCTCATATTTTCTCGATTATGAAAAGCTCAAATGAATGTTTTATTTTAATGACTTAGCTATTTGCATCTTTTTTTTAATAAGTTTCCAATATATATATTAAATTTGAAAAGTTTTTCTTTTTCTTTTTTTTTTTTTTTTTTTTTTTTTTTTAATCATATTGTTTTGAAATATTTGTATATATTCAAAATGTACATCTTGAATTGTATAAAAAATAATTTTGAAAACTTTAAAAATGTACATAAAAGAAAGATAAATAAGAAGATAAATCATTACATAGTGCATTACCGCAAGCATATAATCCATAACGTATCAAAATAATTTTGTATAGCGCTGCAAGCTAATTAGTTCTATGCAAACCATTTTCTAAAGAAATCATTCATTTTACCATTTGATTAATTCACGTTAATATTATTATGTTGAAAGCAGCGTGTCGATGTTAAAATGCCTTTAAATGATATGCCATCCATAGACCATAATGTATCGATTTTTTCCCTATGCATGATTTACAAGTACTGCATACATCAAACCCTTAATAGCTAGTTTCATGCAATTCAGAAACATTTGTTAGAACTTTAAATCAACCGAATGATTTTTGAGACTACTACTGTGATACAAATAGATATACATGCAGGTATGAAAAACTTTTTCAGTTTCAACTGGAAGGTGTCTCTGACTTCTCACTAATACACGGTATCCGGAAAATATTGAACACATTACAAAATGAAATTTAAAAAAATCAAGAATGAGTAGCAACGAAATTTAATCACTAAATGCATAGATATGAAACTTATTAGGTTTCAGTAAAAGATTATATGGTAGCTCGTAATACAGCTAAGCGATAGTCGAATTTAATTACATGTGTTTAAAAGCATTCGAGGGTTATAGAAGGAATAGAAGCTGTGATATACAGCGTCAATTCCTCTGAAACAGGACAAGTATTCTTATAGACGAAATATTTCGCATAACACCAGGTGGGGCTAAATCTGGTGATTAAGGAGGTCACGAAAATAAACTTCCGATGCTTTTGTTGAAGATATTATGACACACATACCCATCAATAAGAATTTTTTGGCATAAAATTGCAGAAAACAAAAATATAGTACTTTTGTTAGTCAAGCGTCATTGAAATTTCCGGTTTCTGCTTTTGTACAGTTCTCGACAATTTTCGAGCACCTTGTATATACCTTTCTTTTCAAATTGAAAATTTTGCAACAATATCGATCAGTATCAAAACGCATCTTTTTTTCTTAATCATTTCTTAACCTATAAAAATCTGGTTGCGTGCTACTTCCGAGCGTGTTATTTGCGAACCGTGCTATTTGCGAACTGATCTTACACCTGGCAGCTTATTCCTTCCCCATTTCAAGATAAGGGGGTATCGTGCCAGAGAGCACTGTCATAATTCCCTAATCGATAAAGGGGATTAGCTACTTTTGTTAAAAGCTGCCAGTAGAAAAAGAACGATTAAGTGGGACTGTGAAAGTTCATCATTCTCATTTTTATTTGAGTATGCTTCCCCTTTCGTTCAAGATATATTGGTAGCGAAAGCGAACGAACAGCTTTTAGGCAATACATCTTTTAAATTTCTGCTAAGGTTCATGATTATGTTGTGTGGATAAATGTATATGGATGTTATATGGATGTTATATGGATGTATATGGATGTTATTTTGATTTGTATGAAAATACATTGTATGCGAGTACATATATATATATTGTGAGTGCATGTGAAATTTTTTACACCGTAATAGTGAAATTAGATATTTCAATTATAAAACTATTGTTAAAAAAAAAAAAAAAAAAAAAAAAAAAAAATTGTATGACTGACATACATTGATTCATAAGGGGGGAAGGCATATATTTTCTTAATCCCTTTACAGTTGACTACATACATGCAAGAAAAAAAAATGTATCATATTTATTGCTTTTATAAATTATCTCTCGGAAGAAAATAGTGTTATTTGCATATGCATATTGTATAACAGGTCCTCATATATAACGTGTTTTTTTTTTTTATTATTATTATTATTATATATATACATGTGTGTATTTGCACGTTAATTTTTATTTATTTATACATTATTTTTATTTATTTACATCAAGTTAATTTTTATTTACATCAAGTACTGACTTATCATTACAATAATCATACATTATCAGGGAAGACTTGAATTAATAAATATTTGCATTTAGAAATAAAGCCTTTTGCAAGGCAAAATATAATGAAAAATTTATTATGAGTTGTATATTGGGTTAACCTGTATATTGTTGTTGTTTATATACAATAACCGTAAACAAAATATGACAGAAAACAATAATCACTAGAAGAAGAATGAGCAAAGGCCACAACGGCTTATAAAAAAAATAAGCAAGCGAGAAATGAAATTTAATGGGAAATCTTTGAAAGATTTGATTAATTAACATGTTAATTAAATGATCATAATGTAAATCAGATTTTAGACCATCTGCAAGTTCAGAAATAATAAGGATATTAAAAATTGTGTCAGGCAACATGTCATATTGTACTTTTAAAGACATTCGTTAAAATGAATTTCAGTTTGATTCAGTAATTTAACTATTATCTTAAACATCTTAATTAATAACCTTACTTTTTAAACAATATAATTATTGGGATGTTATTTTAAACTTATGTTATACATGAATTATAATTCTAACTTTTATATTGAAATTAAAATAGTTATTTAAATTTATAGATGTTGCATAATAATGTTAATAATTTATTATTATTGTTATTATTATTTTATGCTGTTATACTTGTTTCATATTTGTTATCAGGGTTGGCAGGTTTTTGACGCATGACAATTTTTGACGGTTTAAACCATGGTTAAAACCGTCACGTGAAAAACCTTCTTGTCAAAAATAATTGTCATATAAAAACTTAGTTTAATAAAATATAGTTTATAAAGATTTTTTGAAAAGTAAATACATTAATTAATAACCTTACTTTTTAAACAATATAATTATTGAGATGTTATTTTAAACTTATGTTATACATGAATTATAATTCTAACTTTTATATTGAAATTAAAATAGTTATTTAAATTCATAGATGTTGCATAATAATGTTAATAATTTATTATTATTGTTATTATTATTTTATGCTGTTATACTTGTTTCATATTTGTTATCAGGGTTGGCAGGTTTTTGACGCATGACAATTTTTGACGGTTTAAACCATGGTTAAAACCGTCACGTGAAAAACCTTCTTGTCAAAAATAATTGTCATATAAAAACTTAGTTTAATAAAATATAGTTTATAAAGATTTTTTGAAAAGTAAATACATTGATGTTCTTTGAAAAACACATTGTTACAACATTTTGATTAATGTAAAAGACAAAACTTTAGCTTTTAAAATTTTATTATGAATTAATTTTATGTTCATTCTAAATATGCGGTGATACTTTTATATATTACTACGATAATTATTTGTAACTATGCTTAATATTGTATATGTTAAACATATTAATGTTTTTGGAGAAACATTATTATAACATTTTGATTAATATAAAAATAAAACTTTAGGCTTCTAAAAATTCATGATTTATAAATCATTGATAGATCATTTTGACTAATAAATAATTTTATTTGCAATACAACATTGTGTATTTCAATTTCTTTAGTATTGTGCTTTTAGTATTATATATTTAACCAGTAAATAAAGCATAGCCTAATATTTTGCATTTAAATATTTTATAGAAAAATATAACTTTTTTTTTTTTTTTCTTTTTTTTAATGACTGTTGATATAGCAAGTTTTTAAGAAAAAGCAATAATTCTGAATATTAAACAAGCTTGAATTGTGTCTGAAATTCTTATAATTACCGTGAAACAAGAGAAATAAGAACGCTCTCTGGACATGCGCAAATTGTAATAAATTTAATATTTACTCATACAGATTTTTTAAAAATTTATTATTCTAAGCTGTAGGGTCTACCAGCGGCCAAGTGGTTCTACACGGTTCGATCACAGGGCATGTTCGTTGGCCTACCATTAAGAGTTTTCCGTGGTTTTCTCCGAAACCTTCATAAATACGGGCTAGGACCCATTAGAAAGTCCCCCACAGAGGTTACTTTGTTTGGCCTGTGTATGTTTCTGTTGTGATTTATTTGGCTGGCTGCTCTTCGTTCTCATTCCTTTCTTTTACTATCAAATGAATTACATATATGTATGTATATATATATATATATATATATATATATTAAACTTGGAGAGAATTTTGGCCATTGTTCACATATTTCTCTTGCATTCTACAATTATGTTACATTACATACATACATATATTTTTGTAAGGCGGTGGCGCGTAAAAGTATTATTATTATTATTATTTCTTTATTGATTTTGATTTTATTTGTTTATTTTACAGATGCACTAGGAAAGTAATTTTATCCGGGTTTTTACTTGCAGTAATTTCTCGTTTTTTTAGGAACTTTATGCCAATGTTTTCTAGGGTCATGTGGATTCCTGATAAACATTTCGGTAGAGAAAAAAATTTCTTTCTTTTCGATCCACTCTATTCTAATTTTCCTTACATATTCCCAATCTTGCAGATTAATTTTTTCAGAATGTTTTGAAGTACTAATTCCCCCTATTTAAAAATTGGTTTTTCAATTAAAAGCTCAAATAGTTCTGTTAAACAAATTAAGTATTAAAAATTTTCACATTTGATAAATAAAGTAGTTTTTAATAATTTTTTTAAATACTTAGAATATATATATATACATATACACACACACGAAGTATTTTGAAATGTAGATTATAAATATAATTATTTTCAAATTTACATTGATTTCTGCCCACATATATTATGTTTTACTTCAAGGAAAAAAAAAAAAAAAACTCCAGTATTCCTGTGCTTTCATGGCTTATGTTAAAAATCTTAAGTAAATTTGGAATTTTAAAATTTCATAAATATTAATATAAATGTATATATTAATATATTAAGAAAATGTACCTAATTTAATTGTTAAAAATTATGTATATATATATATATATATATATATATATATATATATATATAATATTTTATTAAATACCTTTTTAACTAATTTTTCTAATTATAATAATCATTATATCTATCTACCCCTATATATATATATATATATAAACTATTAATATTAAAATTATTTTAAAACAGATTCTTTTTTCCCCCATTGAAAATCGAAACATTACCATTAAGTAATCTCAATCAATTCATTAGATATACATAATTTTTTTATTAATTAAATTGTTTATCTAATCGTTTTAATTAATTTTTTAAAACTATTTTTATTTATTTAATTTCATTTTTAGTCATTCATAGAATTTTTCTTTTTAATTAAAAATATTTAAAATTGGTTTTACAATTAAAAGCTCATAATAGTTCTATCAAACAAATTAAGTATTAAAATTTTCACCTTTAATAAATAAAGTAGTTTTTAATAATTTGTTTAAATACTTAGAATATATATATATACATATACGCACACACACGAAGTATTTTGAATACAGATTAAAAGCATCCATACACATTTATCAGCGCATATAACGATCAATAATCATGTTTAAACCACAAGCAAAATTTAAAAGATCTTAGCATCTTATCTATGACCAGAGAGGGGACATACCCAAATAAATATGAGAAGGGTTGACTTTCAAAGTCCGAATATATCATTTTTCTTCCAGACAACTTCTTACAAAACAGTTAATCCCTTCATACGTTAGGGGAGGGGAACTGGGCTCTCTGGGAGGGGAAAGAAAAGGAGGGCAAGCTAACAGGTGTTTCATTCGGAAAACGCACGATAATCCCCTATTTCGCAAATAGCACGTTCGCAAGTAGCACAACACCAAAAATCTGTAGGTTTTTATTTTTAAATATTAGCTACAAATATTGTAATACTCAACTAACCAATATATCTAGATTTTTATTATCTAACTATAATCAATGTGTCTTTCTGTATTTTGCATCATATTTTCTTCATTATTTATTGAGTGAAAACTTTCTGTATCTGATTAACATAGAAATCTACTCCTTCATGCGAAAAAAATGCATATATTTTTATCAAAATCTCAAATTTACAACCGAATGTAGCGGTTTTCGGAATGTAAAGTTATAATCACTATTTTAAAGCAATTTTTGTTTAATTTAATTAATTAATTAATTAATTTTATTTTATTTATTTTATTTTATTTTATCTTTTATTTATTTATTTATTTTTATTTTTATTTTATTTTTATTTATTGTCAAAATTGATTAAAAATTCGGGATTTTTAAAAGAATCTTTTTAAGGTAAATAATAATAATATAATAATAATATAAATCACATTTCAATCACTTTTAAAAAATCTCTGTAAAATCGCTAATGTTTAATAGAATTTGCAAATTTTTAGACTGTGGACTCATGATCACTATTTATATTCAATTTTTAACTTTTGTCAAAATAGGTTTGAAACTTGCAATTATGTATATATATAGTTTTTCTAATACGAAAAACCACATTACTAATTACCTAATATATTATAGACGTTGAAAAGTTGCCAGCTTGAAAATTTTATCTAACCTGATTTAGAATTTGGAATATTACCACTTACAAATTTTAGAATATCACTGTAAAATCACCTGAAAAAGTGTATTTTAATTGATTTTTCAAAAATCTGTCAAGTAGATTTTTATCAAACATAACTAAAAACCATCCCGATTAAATGAATGCTCTAATAAATAAAAAAAGAAAGAAAGAAAATCACATTGAAATTTGTTTATTTGTTTGAAAGGTATAGCATCAGAGAGAGGAAGAGAGAGAGAGAGAGAGAGAGGAGGACTTCAAACATATAACACCCTCTTATTGACTGAGAATTAAAAAAAAAAAAAAAAAAAAGTCTAAACAATTACCGGGAGCTATGCACAACTTTTCTATTCAAATCTCCCATTAAAAGTTTATTAAAGTTCTTTTTTTTTTTTTTTTTTTTTTTTTAATCTTTTTATCATTTTACAATATTAAAAATATTTCTTAAAATGTTCTTAAAATAGCTCCATATCTTTATTCCTATAAATGAATGCTGAATTGCAACATGTTTCTTAAATTAAAATAAAAAATCAAATTCCTTTTCAAATGTCATTTAATTATTTAAAATTATAACTCAATTTCACCTGAAAATAACTCCAAACTCTGATATTTACTAACACATAAAATTAGACTCCCATTTTAGGAAAAGTGCAAACATGCAAGTACCTATAAGTGCAAACATGATTTTTGCAGTTTCAGAAAATTAATAATGACTCTATTAATGTTCATGTAAGCATTATATGAACTCCAAAACAAGCTCCAAAGTTTAATTAGCAGCTTAATTCAAGTATTCACGTAGGATTTATGCTTTAAACGATTACGTATGCATGCACTGAAATTTCTGCAGTTGGGAGTTAAAATTACCTTCACAAAGAGAAAGGGTTATTCCCGTGCCGAATTGGTTCAAGCATTACTAGCGCACATATTACCATTTCTGTCTTAAAAGCATAGCTTTGTGCTTTAATACATTAGATTACTGGTGGACTTATAAGGTTGTTTTGTTTAGAGTGAGCTACCTATAGCTACCGTGCAAATAAAATGATAATGAAGGGGACAAAATTGTGCCATTTGGCCAACATTCAGTGGGATTCTTCTGTGAGATGGAAATTGCCTGCATTCATCATTAAAAAATATTTTTAATAAGTAATTTGTAATGCGTGAATTTGTGTAAAAAAAAAAAAAAAAATGTTTTGTAATGGCCGCACTATACTAGTTTTGTTTATCCAAATGAAATAACTTATGTTAAATGAATATAAAAGATTTAATTTGGTGGTGCTTACATTAATTTTTCTTAACCTGCTAACTTTAGAAATTGTTTTATATAACTTATATTTTTGTGTTGGGAGAAGAGGGGGGGGGGATGCTATTTACATTCATAAAATATTTAAAGTTTGGATTTAATTTTAAAAATTATTTCAAATTATTCACATAATTTTTGTCACACCATTTAGAAAATAACCAATCGTAGTCGAAATTTTCAAGTAGCTACCCCATATGATGTTCAAAATACCAAATTGGAACTTCATTCATTTTTATTTAAATAATGCTGATAAAAGATACACAGACCAACCACTATAAATATTTATATGAAATAATTTTAAACTGTCCCTGTGAAGACAATAGCTTTATTTTATTTATTTGTTTCTTGAATAATATAGGTGTCAAATATATAGACCAATTTATATAAAAAGATCTATTGAATATCAGGAAAATACAGAAGATTATTGGTGATAGAGTGAGCGCTATAGAATTACTAATGAAGTGAAACCATTTGAATGCGGTGTGCTCTTTTTCTTATAAATGTGTATATAAGAAAAAGATGCAGTTTTATGTGCATGCATATAAAATGTGCTTTATTTTACATATCCAATGCAATGTGTTCAGATCTTTATGTACTTCTGCTAAAAATCGTTGTTTGGGATATAATTTTTTATGGGCTACATTGTTCTAACTCATAGATATTTTCATGTAACATACATTGTATCCGTGCTTCCAACATAAGAATAATTTTTAAAAAAGTAAAAAAAAGGAATATTTAAACTAATTATAAAATGTTTTTGTGCAATCTGTGCACATCTCTGCTGTATTCGAAACACATGCGTATGATGCCTGTAGACGGTCATACAAAATGATTAAAAACAACACAAATTTTGTTATACTAAAAACTGTTGCTCAGTTTATGCGAGACGTGGTATTTTTCTATAGTGCTATAATTCTATTGTCGTGTTATCACATAAAATAAAATGTCTTTAAGCA
The DNA here is from genome assembly GCA_963930645.1 of Salticus scenicus. NCBI lineage: Eukaryota > Metazoa > Arthropoda > Arachnida > Araneae > Salticidae > Salticus > Salticus scenicus. The sequence continues at coordinate 150,285,352 of OZ005659.1, forward strand.
GAAAGTGCGTGTTTTATAATTAAGAACGCTTACTAAATAATTTAATGTTTATTCACTTTATATTTTTCATCTTTATTAACAGAGATTAAGAAAATTATTATCAAGTTTGGAAAAATTTTGAGGAACAGAAAGCAATTTCTTAAACTAATTCCCTTTTAATAAGACTAAAATACAGTTATCTTTTTCACGTGAACATTATTTTCTTAGATATTCGAAATTAATGGAACATCCTGATATTATTAATGAAACAGAGCATGGATGTTATAAAGGAAATCATCTATTATTAATTATGCTTAGGAAATTGCAAATTTTATAACGTGTTTTCGAAGAAATATATAGTACTGTTAATGAAATAAAAGCAGGATTCCATTTACTTTCCAAAAAAAAAAAAAAGTAATCAAGCATAAAACTTCAATATACCATTTCTGAAGAACTGTCATTTTACTTTACAGCCTTATAGATAAATTCTGAGAAGTAATTGTTTATAATATGCATGCAATGAATTTTAAATGGAGTTTGATATTCTCATGTTTAGAAAATTTGCGCTTCCATATTTGCACTATTTATTCTTTTTTGAAAAAAGTTTTTCTTTCGTAATTCTTAATACTTAATGATTCATATAATGCAATACTTAAAAGTTTGTTAGAGAGGAATTAACTTTTGAAATTTTTCGAAAATAATAAACTTGTGACTTTGTCAAATATTAATTAGTTTTCTCAAATAAGGAGAATTTAAAATAAATTTGTTTTTGTTATATTTCCCTCTAAAATGCTTACTTTTCAGGTTTATTCAAAATTTTCATATAATTGCAGCATATGCGTATTTAATAAGCCTTTTAATGATAAAAGCCTTGGTTTCATGGTATTTTATTCCTAGAAAATGATGTCATAGCTACAACAATATATTAGAATAAAGAAAGTAATATTTTATTAATGTTTTCTATGTGTGCATTTAAATTGGATAAAATAATGAAAAAAGATAATTTAACGGTAAATTTACATGACAATTGCAACAACAATGTATTGAAATAAATGAAATAAAATTTTATTGATGATTTGCATGCATTTGGAAGATTCGTTTGTAGATTCAAATAATAAATTAAACATACAAAAACTATTTGTACATTTAGAGAACATAAAAAAAGTATAGTGTATCTACAAAAAAGACATTTCAAAATTATATAATTTCAAGCTGAAAGAAAGAGAATGGATGAAACTTTTGAGCGACAACCGAATTTCTCATTTAAATTCAAAAGCCACCAGAATTCACCAACAATATTGGAAGAGGAGAAATAAATAAAATTATTCCTCTGAGTTATAACAGAAAAATTTTATAAAAAATTTCCGAAACCAGTTTTTGTAATAAGGAATTAAAATTTTCGATTGCACTATGCAAACATCAAGCAAGAAAGGGTTAAAGTTGTGCCTAAAAAGAAGTGTGATATCAAATTCCTAAGCTTACATTCTGATACTTATTTAATATACCCCATTAACTAAATTACAAGTGCCTTATGATATGTTGATAGAAATCATTCTCTCCTGTAATCCTTCTCTCCCCATAACGTGTTTCACAAAATTATTATTATTTTAGTTTATTTTTTAATGTATGCATGATGGACTTGGCGGACATCTTTCAAAATAGGAAAACACTACATAGCAGCCCTGATAACGTATTAACACAACTTGAATGTATCTTCTTATAATAAAATTAATATCGTAAAATTAATTTTGCTATTCCATTCAACAGAGATTGAAATATTCCGTTAAAAAAATTGCGAGAAAAACATCGTAGAAGCGCTCGCTATACACATGAGTTTAATCAACTTGATTTCTTATTATAAGTATTTATATTAAGCGTGGTGCTTTTCCATCCGATAAATGGTGAGATTTGTAAAAGAATTTAACATAAAATTTTCAAAAATGGCAACGACGCCCGACATACATTAATTAAAAGGAGCTAATTTTGCAAAACACGTTATGATGTACAGGAGAGAAACATTTCTACTAACATATCATAAGGCACTTGTTTCACATATGAAAATTTTGTTAATAGAGAATATTAAATTTGTTAGACTGTAAGCTTAGAAATTTGATATCACACCCCTTTTTAGACGCAAATTTAATCCATTCTCTCTCTTTGAGCTTGGTTTTTTTATACTTTTTTTTTTTTTTTTTTGATATCATTTATTTAAAAAAAAAAAAAAAAGTCCATATATTTTACATAATTTATTTACTTTAATTAACCTGACATTTTTGAGATGTTACATAATACAACATAAATGCAAATATATCGTACGTACATCATATCAGATCCATGTAATAGATTCTGATAGTTACTTTTCATCAAAATTACGAAAACAGAAAATTAGCGACTCTATCTGTTGAGTGGTATACACCAAAATTTAATCAAAATGAAATAACGATTACACTGAATATAAAATCTAATGAAATTCTGTGCATTAGTTCTTGAGCTAGAGCAACCACGAAATTTGTGTTTTTCACATACACAAGCAGACGACATTTTCTAAAAACAGTCAAATCGCGTTCAGAACATCAAGGTTGTTTTTATTGGTAATATTTCTATCACGATGAAGAACATCAATGGGCACAATCGTTAAAAATGTCTAGATTTGACAGTACAACTGTTAAAAGATCTTAACTCTTTCGTACCCAAGTATTTTCAAAATATGATTAGCAAGCCCCGGCTTTGTATATTGTTCTGAAATGCAACCTTATTTATCAAACGGATTTTCTGTATTCGTGTGGCAGTATACTGTACTTGTACTGATACTTTTTTAACTAAAGTATTTTTACGCATTAGTATACTTGTAAAACACTGATTATTTATTTGATTAACACAAGAAAGACAGAAATTTTCGTGTACGTACAAAGATGATAAGCGGTTATTTTGACCGCTCTTTTTAAATGATCAAAAATAATGCATTTAAAAAAAAAAAAAAAAAAAAAAAAAGATTTTTTGAGTACAGTTTGAGGGCAGCTTACAAAATGGCACGCATATTTTTGGGGTTTTTTTGCAATGATTTCTGCTTTTTAGTGACAGTTTATAGCAACCCTCTGATCCCTGAAAGTTTTATGTATCTATTATTACTTATTAATTCATAATTTGGATAATTATTTTATGATTTTTCATTCGTCGTACATATATTTGCTTTTTACAGAGGTATACCAACTTAAATCAAGTTGAATATTAATTGCCGAAACGTCAGTGAAGGCCCTCTGTTGAGACTCAAAACGGTTTTGGGCTCTGTCTGTGTGTCTGCCTGTCTGTCGCGCGATAGCGGCCGCAAAAATAGCGCTATTGACTTCAAATTTGGTACACATGTTCATGAGCCCCACGAAATCAGCTGTATAGTTTTTGATATGTATTCCATTTGTAGTTCGTATACAGGGACACACCAAAGTTTTTCTTATCATCACGGCCTATGGGAGGAATTTATATGTACCGCGATAGCGGCCACAAAAATCACGCTGTTGACTTGCAATTTGGTACATATGTTCATGAACCCAACGGAATCAGCTGTATAGTTCTAGGTGTGTATTCCATTTGTAGTTCGTGTATAGGGACACGCCAAAGATTTTCTATCATTACGGCCTATGGGAAGAATCTGTATGTACCGCGATAGCCACCGCAAAATTAAAGCTATTTCTTCCAGTTTTTGCCGAAATGTCAGTGGAGGCCCTCTGTTGAGACTCAAAAGGATTTTGGGTTCCGTCTGTCTGTCTGTCGCGCGATAGCAGCCTCAAAAATAGCGCTATTGACTTGAAATTTGGTACACATGTTCATGAGCCCCACGAAATCAGCTGTATAGTTTTTGGTATGTATTCCATTTGTAGTTCGTATATAGGGACACGCCAAAGTTTTTCTTATCATTACGGCCTATGGGAAGAATTGTATGTACCGCGATAGCGGCCCCAAAATAACGCTATTGACTTGCAATTTTGCACGCATATTCATGAGCCCAACGGAATTAGCTGTATAGTGTTAGGTGTGTATTCCATTTGTCGTTCGTGTACAGGGACACGCCAATTCTTATATTTACGGCCTATGAGAAGAATTTGTATATACAGCAATAACGGCCGGAAAAATCCTTCGATTGACTTGCAAATTGGCGCACACTTTCCAGCTTTGCATATAAGTAGCTGTATAATTTTATTGCTATATTTTTTATAAACTGTGTACAGGGACACGCCGAAATTCTTAACATTACGGCGTATGGGGTGAATTTTGTTCAAACGTTTTTTAATATCATTACTTTGCAATGAAGAAAATGAAACTAGCGTACGTGAGTAAGATGCTTAAACTTATGTTGTTTGAAGAAAATATGTGTTCTTAAGCTTTTTAATAAATGTACAGGACTTTACAAAAGTGTTCTGACAGTGCCACGTAGTCATACAAACGATGTTAAATTTGGAACAATTATTAATTTTAAACGCAAAATAAGCTGAATAGTTTTTACTGGTGTATACAATGTTTTTGGTTTGTTTTCAAAGACACACGAAAGAATTTCGTAACATAAGAGCCTATGGATAATTTTTTAATTTAAGCGCGCACTTTAATGTGTTTATGCTGAATTGAACTTAATAAAGTTAACATATATTATAAAGATGCTTAAAATCATGTTTAATCATCCAAATGATGTCAAATTAGTTTGAAAAATTAATGAGTTATAATTAATTAGGTTTATTCTTATTGGCGTTTATAATGACTGTGGCTACTTTTCCGGGATACATAAAGGAATTTCGGTACTATTACGGTCTATAGTCTGTATTTCTTAAAAGTGTATTTTAACATGGTTACACCTCATCAAATATAATGAAATTGTATTAGAATTTTAAAAGCTTGTTTTCCTGTTGAAAATTGGGGGCATAAAATTGATAATTAGTTTAAAGGTTACCCAACATATTTCCGATATGCTATGTAATATTTTTTGTATGAAATTTGATAGTTATGAAATTTGGTATTTATGAATTTCAGGGAAATAATACAAGACCATCGTTTATTAAGAATACATATTGTTGCGTACTTGGGGGTTCGTAAGTTTTCCGAGAACGAAATGCGAAACTGTCAAAAATTCAGTGATTTATTCACAGAAAGTTCCAGAAAAATGCAGGTCTATAAACCAAGTATCAGCTTCAGTTCAACCAATAAACATAGCTTAATCAACAGCCGTTAACAGCAAAACAACAGTACAAACTGTTTATCAATAACACATAAAGCAAGTCTCCTTCAAAGTGGCTCAAAGCAAAGCAAGCATTTGACGAAACTGACACAGATCTGAGATTGGTCGCCTTGGTTAAAAAAATGCACCTTTTATACTATTCTATCGAACACAGACTGTTCTGGAAAATTCTCCTATCTCATCAGCCAATGAGATTACAGCCTCCATATTTGGTATATCCCTAATAAGGATTTTCTCGCCAAGGTCGCCAAAAAAATCTCCAAAGAGGGAAACAATCGCCAAATTTGGCGCCAAATCCATTTCTTCCCTTATTGGAGCTTTTTAATGCGTTTTTAAAGTAAAATTAGGCTATTATAATGCTAAAACGACTAGAAATGCACAAAATTAGCATTTTATCGACTTACTAAGCCTTTTTGAAAGAATTTATACAAAAATAAATGCAATTATTTACAATTCCGTAACACTTTATGTGATATTCAAATAGGTATACAAAGAGAGATACAGCAGGGTGTTGAGGGGGGCAGCAGCCCCCTCAGGAATGTATCTGATTATGATAATAAGTCGATCGAATCAATATATACTATTATATAATAAGGAATAAATAAAAATGACCTATTAAATAATGTCTGATACAATTAGGACGTTGAGGCTCCTGATCTGCAGATCCACTAGTATATACTATAATACTTTACTTTAGAGGTCTTTGTCAGCATATAATAGGCAATTAATCTGTTATCTCAAAGATTTTTCATCTGAAGTTTTTCGCTAGAAGACTAAACGTCCTCAAATGAGGATAGGCTTTAAATTTAAATTTATTAGAATAGTTTATTAGAATTAATGCATTTCACTTTCAGTTTTCAATATTAGATTAGAATTAAAATAGTCATCAAAATGTATTTAGCAAAATTTATTCGGGCGTTAACGGGTTAACAAAATGGAAATCTTTAAATTCTTTAGCATAAATACTTCATTTTATGTTATTAATAATGAATGAGTTTATTTTATGATAAATGTTCAAAAATTGTTTCAAAATCTATATTCTAAGAAAGTTTTGTAAAATTTGGAGAATTCACTGTTAAATTGTACATCCAGATCCTTTCTTCGAGAATAAAGTCCACTACCCGTATTTATTAAAAACTTCAATAAAATTCAGAATGATGGCCGTTTATTAAAGATCACTTCCCGGGAAAAGAATTCTTATGAAATTTAAGGTCATAACTTTTAAGGTCAATCACTGGATCACTTTTTGCGTTTACCGACCGTAATATTTTGTATAAACAGTCTAGAAATTACTCATACACATATTTACATATTTACATACACAGTTCTTGCGATAAAATTCATATTTTACTACCATTCTCGACTGCTGTAAATAATTCAGTATTGTATTTGGTCAAGAGCTTCGATATCGATTTTTGACCTGATTTACACTTTCTAAGGTCTGGATCCAAAGAACGTGGTTTTTGGCAATTGATTTGTTACATGTGTGTATATATGTATATTATGGAAAATCTTTTGACTATCATATCTCTGAATCTAATAAAAATAGGACGAAGAAACTTCAGAATTGAGACAGGTGTGGTACACTAATGATTTTTCCAACTTTTGGTGAAAATTATAAAACCGGAAGTGGGACATTGAAAAATGGAAGTTGGACTGTACGTTCATATCTCAAAAATGGCTGTAACGATTTTCTTCAAAGTTGCCATATAAATACCCATTTAGATGTCGTTTCGTACGCATTAGATGGTCAGTTCAGGACATCTTGTACAAGTAAGTCAATTAGAGATCTTGAAATTGCTGCATTTATTTAAAAAATGTTGCACCGATTTTTTTTTTTTTAATTATTATTATTATTATTATTATTATTTTTTTTTTAACTTACCATATTAAACTCCTTCTAGATATCCTTTTGTATATAGTTGTTGTTTTCCTATCAAAAGTTGAGTTCTGGTGAAAGTCGATATTTCAAAAATGGCTTAATTTTTTTTTTCTTTAGTTGTTACCCCTTTTAAAATATTCTTTCGTACGTATTACGTATTATTACAGGAAAATTAACTGTCATCTTGATTAGGTAAGCTAGTTTTAGAACTCGGAAACTGGCATCTTAAAAAACGGCTCTACTTTTCTTTTTTTTTAACTGGCTATGTAAACTCTGTTTTCAACGTATGAATCAGTTTTCCCTTACAGAAAAATTGTTAGGTGTCCAACTAATGAATTTTACAACTTTGGTCAAAATTATAAAACCGGAAGTGGGACATTGAAAAATGGAAGTTAGACTGTAAGTTCATATCTCAAAAACGGCTCTAACGACTTTCTTTAAAGTTGCCACATAAATACCCATTTAGATGTCGTTTCGTACGTATTAGATGGTGAAAATCGATATACATCTAAGTAAGTAAATTGAAGTAAGTACAAGTAAGTCAATTGAAGATCTTGAAATTGCTGCATTCATTTAAAAAAGGATGCACATATTTTTTTTTTTTCTTTTTTTAACTTAAAATATTAAACCCCTTCTAAATATCCTTTTGTATATAGTTGTTGTTTTCCTATCAAAAATTGAGTTCTGGTGAAAGTCGATATCTCAAAAATGGCTTAAACTTTTTTTTTTTCTTTAATTGTTACTCTTTTTCAAATATTCTTTCGTACGTATTACGTATTATTACAGGAAAATTAACTGTCATCTTGATTAGGTAAGCTAGTTTTAGGACTCGGAAACTGCATCTTAAAAAAGGCTCTACTTTTTTACTTTCCGAACACTATAGTGAGGAAAGTATTGTAATCATGTCAAAAATCCGAATTCTAGATTTTGATGTTTCTATACGTTTTGAGGTCCCCTGAGTCCGTTTTCACTATTTTTACGATGATGTATGTATGTGTGTGTGTATGTATGTATGTGTGTGTGTGTGTGTGTGTGTCTGTGTCTGTGAGTGAACACGCTAGCGTCTAAACGCTTTGTTCGAATAAGCTGAAAGTTGGTGCGTATATTGTAAGTCACCATAGTACGAACCCTATAGATTTTGGTAAATCTAGCACTTATAGTTTTTTTTACAGGGACAAAAAGAAAAATTCTTTATCATTATGGCCTATGGGACCAAAATCTTAAAAGTGCGATAGCATCTAAACGCCTTATTCAATTGAGAAAACAATTTATACACATATTATAGGTCACAGTTAATCAGTCTGTATAGAGGTTGGAGAATCTGGCACTTACCGTTCTTTTACAGGGGCACAAAGAAAAATTCTTTACCATTATGGCCTATGGGGCTAAATTTTTAAAAGTGCGATAGCGTCAAAATGCTTATTTAATCTGAACAAAAAATTTTTACACATGTTATAGGTCACCGTTGCACAAACTGTATAGATTTTGGTGAATTTAGCGCTTACAGTTTTTTTTACAGGGACACAAAGAAAAATTCTTTATCATTATGGCCTGTGGGACCAAATTTTTACTTTCTTCTATATTCAATAGAAGAAAGTATTGGATTCGTAAAAATTTTCGACCTCAGGTTTTTGATGGATTTAAACGTTTTGAGAGCTGTAGAACACGATTTGACCATTTTTAGAAAATGTCTGTCTGTCTGTCTGTCAGTCTCTGTGTGTTTGTGTGTGTGACAAACTTTTGTGGCAACTGTATCTCAGGAACTACTTCACAGAATTTCATACAAATTGGTATGTAGTTGCACCTTGATATAAATTAGTGCCTATCAACTTTTGGTAAAAACTGTCTTACAGTTTGCGTTGCCATCCCGCTTTTTCTAAATTTTTAACATGGCGGTATAGTACAAAATTTTGTATAAATGTGCATAAAGAGAATAATTTTTTAATAATCATTATGAAATTTACCAAAATTATTTATGATAGAGATAGTCAACTGGGAAAAAAATTTTGTATGTGTAGGAGCCTCGCCTTCTCCCCCATCCCTGGGAGGGGAATTCCCCCCTCGAGGGGAGTAAATTTTCATGATGGGTATCTTTCAAAAGAGCTCGCAAGTATCTTTAAAACGAATGGTTGAACCATAGATCTGCGATAATTTAAAATGAAGTTATCGATTTTTTTTTTCATTTTTAACAATATATATGTATATCTTTTTTAAATGTAATATTGACAATAAAATTGACTTTTTTTGGATATTTAGTGTTATACTACTTCTCTAATATGGAAATCATCTGCATTATCATGGAAGATAATTTTTTTAAATAATAATTTTAATAAATTATTTTTACTGAGTGAATTTGTATAGGAAAATATAGAAGAAAGTCTTGTGGTGGCCTCAACATACTAGTTAAAAGTGCTATAGCATCTAAACGCCTTATTCAATTGAGCTGAAAATTTATATGATTATTATAAATCACTGTTGCTCTAACTGTAAGCATTTTGGTGAATCTAGCATTTATAGGTTTTTTACAGGGACACAACGAAAATTCGGTAGCGTTAAATAAAACATCGTGTAATATATGGAGAAAAATACTCAAACTCTTTATTATAGTTTTCTCTCTTTTGTTTATTTAACAACTCCTCTTTCTTTACTTTATCTACAAAACTGTTAATTACTCAATGTTCGGAAAGTCGAGTGGAGTCACTCCAAATTTTTTTTTTTTTTTTAACTGGCTATATAAACTCTGTTTTCAATGTATGTATCAGTTTTCCCTTACAGAAAAATTGTTAGGTGTCCAACTAATGAATTTTACAACTTTGGTCAAAATTATAAAACCGGAAGTGGGACATCGAAAAATGGAAGTTTGACTGTAAGTTCATATCTCAAAAACGGCTCTAACGACTTTCTTCAAAGTTGCCATATAAATACCCATTTAGATGTCATTTCGTACGTATTAGATGGTTAGTTCAGGAAAATCGATAGACATCTTGCACAAGTAAGTCAGTTGGAGATCTTGAAATTGCTGCATTCATTTAAAAAAGGTTGCACAGATTTTTTTCCTTTTTCTAACTTAAAATATTAAACCCCTTCTAGATATCCTTTTGTATATAGTTGTTGTCTTCCTATCAAAAATTGAGTTCTGGTGAAAGTTCATATCTCAAAAATGGCTTAAACTTTTTTTTTATTTTTACCCCTTAAAAAATATTCTTTCGTAAGCATTTACGTATTATTACAGAAAAATTAACTGTCATCTTGATTAGGTAAGCTAGTTTTAGATTTCGGAAACTGGCATCTTAAAAAACGGCTCTTTTTTTTTTTTTTTTTTTAACTGGCTATGTAAAAACTGTTTTAAACGTATGTATCCGTTTTCCCTTACAGAAAAATTGTTAGGTGTCCAAATAATGAATTTTACAACTTTGGTCAAAATTATAAAACCGGAAGTGGGACATTGAAAAATCGAAGTTGGACTGCAAGTTCATATCTAAGAAACGGCTCTAACGACTTTCTTCAAAGTTGCCATGATATAAATACCCATTTAAATGTCCTTTCGTACGTATCAGTTGGTTAGTTCAGGAAAATTGATAGACATCTTGTATAAGTAAGTCAATGGGAGATTTTGAAATTGCTGCATTCCTTTAAAAAAGGTTGCACAGACTTTTTACCATATTAGACCCATTTTAAATATACTTTTGTATAAAACTGTTGTTTTTCTATCAAAAATTGAGTTCTGGTGAAAGTCAGTATCTCAAAAATGGCTTAAACGTTTTTTTAAAAAATTGTTACTTCTTTTAAAATATTATTTCGTACGTATTACGTATTATTACAGGAAAATTAACTGTCATCTTGATTAGGTAAGCTAGTTTATATCTCGAAAACTGGCATCTTAAAAAACGGCTCTACTTTTTTTCTTTTTTTTCTTTTTTTTTTACTGTCTATGTAAACTCTGTTTTCAACGTATGTATCAGTTTTCCCTTACAGAAAAATTGTTAGGTGTCCAATTTATTAGTCAATTTCATCTCTTCTGACCACATTATCCCAAAAAGTGCATATAATACGTGTAATAATGGGTAAGGAAAGTCGTTTGATTGTTACATACAATATTGTCTTAAAAGTTTTAATTCCAGTGTAACATTATTTCAGTGTCAAATCAGTATAATATCTGTAATCATATTATATCATTTTTAGTTTTATGTAATATCGAAAATTTTCACTATGTTTATCAATATTGTTTTTATCTGAATTTATTGTCTTCGGACAGTTATTTAAAACCTATATTATACCAATATTCATTTAAAATTTTTGGATGAGAAATTATTCCTTTTACTGACCTAAATAATTGTGTATAGACAGTACATAATCCAGATCAAAAACGCTCTTTAATGTTTTAGATTAAAGTATACATTGGTTTTCTAATACGATAAAAGCAGTACTTACTAACAGAAGCTATACACATAAATTAAATATAATTTTAATTAATTTTATATTTTTTTAGTATACAGAATTTTTATTGCCTCACTAAAAACTTTTTTTTTGTACAAAATTTTAAATTGTTTTCATTGATTGATTGTGTTGGAAACTGCAGGCTAAGCTGTAAAAAAATGTCAAGTTAAGAATTAATTATAGATGAAAGGACACCCAAGATCGATGCCAATAGGCAATGCATCGGTTGAGCAGTTCAGATAAATTTATTGATAACTTTAAAGAAAATATTTTGTGGCGTGACCATAGACTATCAGAAAAAACTCAATAAATTTTTGGCGATAATAGGGTAGAGTGGAGGAACAGCAACGGGACACAAGTTTTAATCCTTTTAGTGCTAAGTAATGATAGTATGAGCAATCCAAAGATGGAGTGAAAAATGACATTGCAATTGGCGTTTACTTTTATATTCGCCAACTTAAAACTTCCAGATAGAGCAAGGTTGCAGTATTCATTACGAATATTTTATGCTTTCTTCTTTTTTTATTTATTTATTTATTTATTTTTTTATTTATTATTTTTTTTTTGAAAAGGCGATTAGTAATTAATTGGCAGTTGTTAGCAAATATCGACATGATTTTGCCAAACTTTCAGTTCCTGGGAAATGACCAGCTAAGTAATTTTTCTTTTCTGGATTATGTAAGGCAAGTAGGTGATTAGTGGGTACACGAGATATATTTTGATATAATATTAAATGAAGCATAATCAAATACTACCTAGTTTCACAAAACAAAAGGAAAGAAATAAGTCAAAACCTATCATTTCCAAAGCGAAAAGAATTTTCATTACATCAAAATTATTAAATGAATACTGGGAAAGGAAGGATCAAAGATTTTCTTTCAGTAACTTGAAAAAATATGAAAGGGAATATAAAAAATTATTAAAAACATATTGCAAATTTATTATTTATAGCTTGAAAATTGTTATATTTAAAATAATTGTTTAACATTAAATAATTTTATTTATAATTTGGGAATTTACCTATCTTTTAGAGAGAAAATATATTTTAAAATATGTGATAATATGCATCACAGGGGGTGGATATGCAAGTCTGCAAATTTTGTTATTAATTTTGTTGTCTAAATTACTGCAATTTTTAAAACAAAAATTTTGATACTTATCCATCAACATAAATTCTTTGGTTAATATTTTACTCTTAGGTACTTAAAATATTTTCTTTAATAATACGTATTACAGAAGAAAAAAAAAGTTAATATAAATAATTCATAATGGCACAATCAAGTAAATTTTAGAAAGAACACGACTTTCTTTTGAAATAATTCAAGTTCTATTATTCCTTTGACTGTAGTCAAAAAAGATAAATTATAGCCATAAAAGGATTTATTCAGAATGAAAATAGATTTTCTTTTAAGAAATATAATTTTTGAAACCTTTTTCAAGTTTCAGTAACAGCTAAATGTACAAAATAATTTTTAACACTTTAAATATTAATACAGAAGCATTTATGAATAAATGCGTTTTAATTAGTTTAGCTCCAGGACATTCATTTCAATGGTAGGCATGGTATTTAAGTCAACAAAAGTAACGCATTTAATGAAATGCATAAAATGTTTAAAGCAATAAATTTACTTTGACGAAAGTAAATCAGGCCATTAAAAATATGCATTAATGTAAATTTATATTTTCCTTTAGGCAAATACAATAAAAATTATTCTATTTGCCTAAAGGAAAATTGAAAAAAAAAAAAAGAAAGAAACACACACACACACACAGAGAGAGAGAGAGAGAGAGAAAATAAGTATTTATAATTTAGAAATTTGGCTCTATAAGTAAAATGAAGAGAAGTAAAAAGATAAGAAGATTATAACTAAAAAGAAGAAATAACTTTATAGTATATTGCTTCTTATAAAAGTTGCAAGCTTAATATATGTAGTCGATATACAATTTACGGCCTATATTTTCATTCCCCGTATCATATCTCATTCACAGGCAATTTCGTGTAAAAGAAAACATAGCACCCTTTTTTGACTAAATAATAAAATTAGTCGAAATATCACAAAAATTACAATGGGCATTACTATTTAAATATAGAGAAATATTAAAATAATATTTCGCTGATGAAAAAAAAAAAAAAAAAAAAAAAAGAAAAAAAAAAAGCTTAATACGGTTTAAGACATAGTGCATATAATTATTTTTATTTATTTTAAGGCATCATTTATTCATTTTATATTGTCAACTACCCTAATCTGCAAGTTTATTAAAAATACTATAAGCATTTACTACCTAGATATGACTTTATCGATTTTATACTGGGAATAAAACCAGTTTATTGTAAAATGTTCAATCCTTTATTTTAAAATCAGGTTATTTATTCAAATTTAAATCTGTTAAAATTTGCATTTATTTATTGATATTTGAGTATATTCAAGCATCAAACTTTGCATTTTAGGACAAATAATATTCTTAAATTCAATTTAATTAAATTTAGATATCTAATGAAAAGATTTATTATTAGTATGATTATTTTGATTTGGAATTGTATAAATTATATTCAGGCAATAGTTTTATTTGAAAAGGGAAGAAATTTAATATAAATGAAAGCAAAACTATGTAATCATTGCCTTCTGTGTAAAGTCGTCTCATTATAACATTATTACTGAATAATCTTTATTTTTAAATCACCTATAAATATACATGATCGGTACACAGAACTATATAAAAACAAGAACGAAAAATCATGCAGAACGCATTGATTAGTAACACTTTCCAAATGTACGTACTTGTTGTATCTTGTATCGTATAACTTTCAACATTATTTGTCTACGTTATCACACAACAGACAAAAGGACTGAAAAGTACAGTATATAGATAAACTAATTGAGTTTAACACCATTCTTAGATATTGTTTTAAAGTATTAAAAAGGCTTAATGCAAAAGAACTGCAGCTGTTAGATCATAATCCCAGCCCTTAATATATCTGAATATTTTTGTGTAGCACTGTAAATTAGAAGGTTACTCTTATCATATTCTATACTATACGAAACATTGTAATGAAATATCAACAATACATGTCAATTTCTTTATTATTTTTACTGTGGAAGTTATTTAAATGTGTTTTTAAAAATCTCTGTTCTAAAACACAATTCAACTGGCTTATTATTATTTTTTTTTTGTTGTTGTTGTTGTTCCTGTACACAAACTAGATTTACAGGACCTATTAATGTCATTTTAAATAGGGAACATTCCGTAGCGGACTTGATTAATATATAATATTTTTTAAAAATTCTGAAATTTTACAGACGCTGGGGGCGGGAAACAGACAGATCGAAAGATGGACAATCGGACAGATAGATATACAAATTTAAATCATATTCACACAAAAAATTATTCGAAAGTGTTAAAAACGCTTAATGTAAACGAAAGCGCAATTCCAGCAAATTATTGTTAATAGCTCTTAATGTAACTGAATATTTTTGTGTGACCCTGTAAATATATGCTCTAATCATACTATATTATATAGAAAGCATTCTTTTGTGCATATAAATAACATATATCAATTTCCTTAAGCTTTGTGAAGAATAAAGTTATCAAATTTCGGTTTATAGTAATATCTCTCATAGACCGCAATGGTGTGGAATATTTTCGAGTGTCTCTGTACACAAACCAATGGTGATATTTACTCTATTTTCCATCGGAAACATCCGATAAGGAACTAGAATAATATATTGCAATTTCATTAAGATTTGTGTACAGTAAATATATTAAAATATGGTTTATAGAAATACATCACATAGAACCCAATGCTTTGGAATACTTTCGGGTGTCCCTGTACACACACAGTCGAGGTTTACTCCATTTTCAATAGTGAACATCCGATGGTGAACTTGAATAAAATGTATCAGTTTCAAGAAATTCCAGAATATTTACCGGAGTTGGAGCGTGGACAGGCAGACATCCTCATAAACAGACAGACAGATACACAAATTGAAATCATATTTGCTATTAAAATTGTTAGAAAGTGTTAAAAACACTTAATGTAAAAGTGCAATTTCAGAAAATTTTTATTCATAGCTCTTAATGATACTGAACTTTTGTTGTTGTTGTTGTTGTTGCCTTGTAAATTTAATGCTGATGGAATTATATTCTACACAAGTTATTCTTTTGTGCATTTCAATTTCTTTGAAATATGAGCTTTCCGCAAAGGAAAGTTATTAACATTTGTTTTATAGAAATACCTCTCATACAACGCAATGCTTTGGAATAATTTTGAGTGTCCCTGTACACAAACCAGTGGTGGTATTTACTCCATTTTATATAGGAAACATTCGATATCGAACTTCAATAACATATTACACTTTCGTTAAAATTTGTGCAGAGTAAATGTATTAAAATATGGTTTATAGAATTATTTCCCATAGAACACACGCTTTGAAACACTTTCGGATGTCCCTGTACACAAAACAGTAGAGGTATTTACTCCATTATAAATAGACAACATCCGATGTTGAACTTGAATAAAATATATCACTTTCAAGAAATTCCTTAAATATTCACGGGAGTTAGAGCACGAACAGAAAGACCGAGACACAAACAGACGTACACACGAGCCGGCACACACATACGCAAATTAAAATCATATTCATACTTAAAAATTGTTAGAAAGTGTTAAAAACGTTTAATATAAACAAAAGTGCAATTCCAGCAAGTTTTTATGAATAACGCTTAATGTAACTGAATATTTTTTCTGTTGACTTGTAAATCTAATGCTAATCAAACTATATTCTATACAAAGCATTCTTTCGTGCATATGAATAACATATTTCAACTTCATTAAGCTTTGTGCAATGTAAAGTTGTTAAAATTTGTTTTATAGAAATACCTCTCATAGAACGCAATGCCTTGGAATAATTTTTAATGTCCCTGTACACAAACCAGTGGTGGTATTTACCCCACTTTATATAGGAAATATCTAATAGTGAACTTGAATAAAATTTTTCAATTTAATTAACATTTGTTTACGGTAAAGCTATTAAAATATGGTTTATAGAAATACCTCTCATGGAACACAATGCTTTGGAATACTTTCAGGTGTCCCTGTACACAAACCAGTAGTAGAGATATTCCTCCGTTTTCAATAGGGGACACCCGATAGTGAACTGGAATAACATATATCAATTTCAAGAAATTCTATATATAATTACGGGGATTAGAGCGCGAGCAGACAAACAGACGGACAGGCGACTGACAGATACAACAAACTCATTAACATTTCTCATCCTTGTTGAAAAGTGTCAAAAACAGTATGTTATTTTCAGTATTTAAATATCGCGATTTGTAATGGATATAACAGAATGACACTACATTAACAATACATAGATTGGAATTTAATTTTGTCTAAAGTAAGAAATTCTGATTTTTATATGGCTTGTTATATAACCGCACATCTTTACCCAAGACCAAAATTTAATGCATTAGATAATTTCCCTCGGGAGCAGTTCATAGCTTTTCTTCTCCTCATGCATTTTACAAGAACTAATTTTTTGTTATTCAATAAAATAGAAAAAGTACCACTGACAATAAAATAAATTTTATTTAATCAAAAAAAAAAAAAAAAAAAAACTCAATTTCAGCAAGACAAAGACCAATGTTATATAATATTATTACTTTTATTTAAAAACATGATCAGATTTAAAACTCTTATAAACTTGCGAATGATTTTTTTTTCTAATTTGCGTATAACACGTTTTAATGTATCATTTTGTCTATTTTAGTAATTTGTTTTAAAGAATTAGCATTTTTACTTTCTCTTACCCATATATATAGTAGAAAAAGTATTGTTTTAGGTCAAATTTTCTAAATTGAGTTTTACTATATTTAAACGTTCAAGGTCCTCTGAGTCCAAAAAACATGTTTTTAACAATTGGTCTGTGTGTGTGTGTCTATGTGTCTGCTTTGTATGTATGTGTGTCTGTCTGTGTGTCTGTTTATCTCAAGAACAAATAGTAGTAGAAATTTTAAACTCGGTATACTAAGTATGTATCATACAGGGATGCTACGCTAAAATTTTCGTTGAAATCAAGACAATGCTTAGCATACAGGCCCATCCAGGAGAATTCAAATACATTACGCCTATGGAGAAAATTCTCGTGTGTAACATATATAGGCTGACTTAAACAAAACGAAACGAACATTTTTACTTTCTCTTCCCCATAAGGTAGAGAAAGTATTGTTTTTGGGTCAAATTTTCAAACGCGAGATTTTGTTATATTTACACGTTTTGAGGTCCTCTGAATACGAAAATCATGTTTTTAGCAAATGGTCTGTGTGTATGTCTGTGTGTCTGTGTGTCTGCGTGTCTGTGTGTGTGTCTGTCTGTTATCAGCATATCTCAAGAATAAATAGAAGCAGACATTCCAAACTTGGTATTCTAAATGTGTACCATATATAGATGATACAGTAAGCTTTTCGTTAAGATCAAGCAAATGGTTCGTGTACAGGGACAATCAAGAGAATCCTAATACATTACGTCTATGGGGGAAATTGCAGGTAAGCAGAGTTTAACGTCTATAGACTGCACTAAACCAAATGAAACGAATATATATATTTTGTAATAGAGATAGTCAACTGGGAAAGAAAATTTGCGTATAAGAGCTCGCCAATACCTCTAAAACGCATGATAAGTAGACAATAAGACTTCTTCACACACCATAAATTTTAAGCCAACACAACCGGTTTCGAAAGGACGTAGCCTTCCTTCATCAGGTGCAAAAAAAAAAAAAAACACGTGCTACTGCCTTGGAGGCAAAAGCAAGACTGTAAGTAGGTTAAACTCGGTAAGTTTTTTTTTTTTTTTTTTTTTTTTTTTGCACCTGATGAAGGAAGGCTACGTCCTTTCGAAACCGGTTGTGCTGGCTTAAAATTTATGGTGTGTGAAGAAGTCTTATTGTCTACTTATCGTTTGTACACCAGTTTTGCATTTAGTTTTGGTGGTCTAAAACGCATGGTTGAACCATCGATCTGCGATAATTTAAAACAAAGTTATCGATTTTTTACTTTCTCTTACCCATAAGGTAGAGAAAGTGTTGTTTTTCGGTCAAATTTTCGAACGCGAGATTTTGTTATATTTACATGTTTTGAGGTTCCCTGAATACGAAAATCATGTTTTTAGCAAATGGTCTGTGTGTATGCCTGTGTGTCTATCTGTTATCAGCATATCTCAAAAACAAATTATGGCAGAAAGTTCAAACTTGGTATTCTAAATGTGTATCCTATAGGGATGCTACAGTAAGCTTTTCGTTAAGATCAAGCTAATGGTTCGTGTACAGGGACGATCAAGAGAATTCTAATACATTACGTCTATGGAGGAAATTGCAGTAAAATAGAGTTTAACGTCTATAGACTGCATTAAACCAAATGAAACGAATATATTTTTTTTGAAATAGTGTTAGTGAACTGGGAAATTTTTTTTTGTGTATGTAGGAGCCTCGCCTCCCCCCCTCGAGGGGAGTAAATTTTCAGGATGGTTATCTTTCAAAAGAGCTCACCAATACCTTTAAAACGAATGGTTGAACCATCGATCTGCGATAATTTAAAACAAAATTATCGATTTTTTTTTTTACTTTTACCAAAAAAAAAAAACTTAGAAAGAAAATCGTACTTTTTTTTTCTTTTTTTTTTTTTTTTTTTTTTAATATTAAGAAAAAAATGGACTTTTTTTGGATATTTGGTGTTATACTACTTCTCTAATTGGTCAATCGTCTGTTTTATCATAAAAGATAATTTTTTTAAATAATAATCTTAATAAATTACTTTTTAAAAAGAGAATTATTTTTTAATAACCGAATTAAATTCTATATAAATGTAGGTGCATTAATGAAACGGGGGGTTGAGGGGGGCGGTATCCCCTCTCACACAGAACTAATTATCATGTAAAACTTTTCAGAAGCCTAATATGAATTGTTTAACATAGGTTTACATAACAGTACTCGTTATCTTACCTAATAATCTGCAACCTGTATTTATAGTATTAAATTTCAGGGTAAGAGAAAGTCGTGTGAGTGACACACCAGATTATTTTTATATGCATAAAAGCATATTTAGTGTGGATTGTAGTATCGAAATCATTCATCATTCGTTTACAGTGTCACCCATAATATTTTGCTATAAGGGAGCTATACATTTAAATTGCTGAAATTGTACTTACCTTCTCTTACCCATAAGTTAAAGAAAGTTAAAGAAAGTATTATTTTGGGTCAAATTTTAGAATTTGAGTTTTTGTCATACTTACACGTTTTGAGGTCTCCTGAATCCATAAATCATGTTTTTTGCGGTTGTTCTGTGTGTCTGTCTGTTATCAGCATATCTAAAAAACAAATTATAGCACTAAATTTAAACTTGGTATTCTAAATGTGTATCATATAGGGAGGCTGCACTAAACTTTTCCTTCAGATCAAGAAAATTGTTCGTGTACATGGACACCCAAGAGAATTCAAATGCATTCCGTCTATGGGGGAAATTGCTTGTTAGTAGAGATTAACAACTATAGACTACACTAATTTTTACTTATGCTAAAGTTATATAAAATTCGATTAATGATATGGTAACAAATAAGCTATCTAAATTTTATGTTCATATATTTATTTGTTTAAAAGTTATGCGCAAAAGTAGAAAATGAGAAAAAAGGTTGTTCCTTTAATTTTGAACGCCAGTGTATTTCAATAGATGCATTTATTGTATATAAAATTATCTCCCTTTATTCTGCGAAACATTATAAATGTATTATTTATTGCAAGCAAAGTTCAAATATTAAAATTAATTTAATTTGATTATACATTTATTTTAATTTTTATTTATGTTTTAACTCTTTTGAAAACAAATTAAAAAATTCTTTATAACTTCTGTTCGGAATTTCTGTGTCAACCTCTCTGTAAACCCTGATAATTCAGTGTTTTCCCAACTAATATATTTAATCCAGGTTCAGTATAGCATGTTTTATATTGAAAATAGCACAAAGAACATAGCAAGATTTTGTGTACAGGAACTCACAAAAATATTAATTAAATATTAGCGTTTGTAAAATGTATGTCTTTAAAGCATATTTTAATTAGTTACGGATTTAAAAACCTTATTCTAAAGCATAGAAACATGTTGACAATAGAACAAGATACGACTAGCATTTATGAATGTTTTTACAGGACCTCACAAAATTATGAAGATACATTATCGGATATAAGTTAAACTGACCGAAGTGCATTTTTAGTTGAATGATACATATACAACATTTTTCAACATTATATCTCCACGTGTCATCACGGCAATAAAATACATAAAATACCAAACGATTTTACGGGTAAGTAGAATCAGAAATTGTTTTATGATACATGTGAACCACGTGATATATCTTTCTTGTTACTTTTAATACGGATTTTCGTTTACAGATTTAATTAGAATTCCTCCAATGCAAGTTTTCAAAATAGCATTATAATTGAATGTAAATCAACAAAATAAAAATTAAATAATGTAAATAAAATAAAAATAGTTACTAGGGCAAGTGCACCAGTGATTGACACTTTTAGAGCAATCTCTGATGTTTTTAATGTTCTAGTCATCAGAAAATATTTTGTGAAATCTTAAGTTAATACATATGGCATAAAAGACATTCAGAACCACATATATGTTAAAATATATACATTTGATAACAATTATTTTTTTAATGAATTTTTATTTGACACCCACTCAATGTTCCAGTAATTGATACTGCCAGTTTTTCATTTTATCAACAATTGGCTCCTTATGTTCCAGTGTTTGACACTGCTAGTTATTCATTTTACCAGTTATTAGTACCCTATGCTCCAGTGTTTGACGTAAAATGTTAAAATTCTTATATGTAAAATATATTATTTTATTATTTTTCTTATTTATTAATTATTTCGGGATAGATGTCAATTACTGGAGCATGCCAATCACTGGAACACCTACCCTACTATTAAACAAAAAAAATGCAAACGAGAAAAATACTTCGAATTGAGAGAAATTTTAAAATATAACATACATCCGTCTAATTTCATGAAGCAACTTATGAATAACTTCAATTAAAGCATCTTTTCTTTTCTTTTTGTACCATATCATCTTAACAAGTTCGTTCACTTTCGAAAATAAAAGTTATACTTTCTTTTAATGATTCCACTTAAAACTAAATATAGAATTTACTTTTTTAATGTTTAAAACCATACATAAATTGTAACTTAAAAATGGAAATTTTTCAACTGTTTAGTAAAACACAAAATACTCATTACTTTAATTTGTAAATGTAATGAATATAATTTCTCGGAAAACTGAAATTTCTCCTTTGTTTCAATTTAATGGCATATTTATCAAAACTTCTTGAATACGTTGAAAAGAAAATTTGTTTACTTAAAAATAAATGATTTTGTAAAATGGTTATATTTTTGTTTAGTGCTGAAAATATTTAAACACATAAATTGGTTTTAGCAAACACATAAATTATGGCATGTGGACTAGCTCGTTTATTTTAGAAAATGAAAGTTACTTTTTATCCAAAATATTCTTCCTGAAACTACATATTATCTAGGATTTTTTTAAGTTTTAAACCTTGCATTATACAAAATGTAAAAATGGAATATTTTGCTACGTGTCAGTGAAAGAAAAATTAGGCATTTCTTTAATTTGTAGATGCATTGTAAATAATTTAAAAAAGACATATAATTTCTCATTTTTTCAAGTCAAATGACAAACGTTACAAAGTTTTTACACTCATTGAAGGGTCAAATTGCCTTTGTAAAAATAAGTGCAATTTATATTTTAATTTTGATTTGACTTAATAAACAAAACATTTGACAGATACATTTGTTTTAGAATCCATCTAAATTATGGGATATAAAAAAAATCTTTTATTTTCCAATGTAATCGTTACTTATTCTTTAAAAGATTCATCTAAGACTAAATATTATCTTTAATTTTTTAGTGTTTTAAACATTACATTAATTATAACGTAAAGATGTTATTTTTTGAAATTATCTAGGGAAAAACAAAATATGTGTTACTTTAATTTGTAGTTGTAATGAAAACAATTTATCAGAAAGCATAAAATTTCTTAAATAACTTGGAAAAGCAAATTTATTATCTTAAAAATAAATGCATATTGTAAAATAAGTTTATATCTCTTTATCAAAATAATAATTTCAAGTCTCAAAATTGTTTTAAGCATAATATATGAATTTCAATTTTAAAAATGTGAAAATAGAATGAAATAAAAATATGTACATAAACATATTTACATAAACATATTTTTAGTAATTCATACAGGCTATACGATAGAAAGACTTTGTATTTCATTATTTCATTTCTGTCTGCAATTTATAACTCTAGGAAATCCAGCTGTGATATACTGCTAACTGACAACATATAAGATAATGAATTTTCATACATTTCATTTTCTATAATTTGGGAAAGTTTATAATTGAAATCTTCAGGACAGAAATATTGTTTTGAGATAAAATATCGGGGTGATGTACTTTAGTTTAATTAAATATTATAATTAAAAGTTTGTTGTGGAGATGAGATGGGAAGATTGTGAAAATATATTTCACATTTGTAAATTTCAGTTCAATAGAACACAAGATAAAATATATAAGGTGAACTATTTTGATAATAATATTAAAAGTCTACACTATTAAAACATGAGTGAATGTACATATTAGGATGTACATAAATCTCCTAATACAGCTATTACAGCTCATCATAACCGCTCAACGCCAAAGGTACTGAAAGATGTAAAACTATTCGTGTAACCCGAGTTGATAATGAAAGTGGATCTGCAGAACAGGAGCTCCAACGTCCCATTTGAATTATTCATTATTTCGCAAATCATATTATTTTTTTTCCATATTATTTAAATAAATTATTAATACATATAATTATATATAGTTAATTATATATACATATAATTAACTCGTTATACAATCTGATGCGTTTCTTAGATTCCGCCCCACATCCCCTCAACGAACTGTTATACTTGTCTGTCTACATATAAATACACATAGAGGAATGTTTCCGGTTGTAGGCACAGTTTTGATTTTAGTTTATAACTTTTGATAGAGTAAATATTATGCAAACTTGTTAATACCAATAGAAAACTATAACCCTTAGATGACGTTTGATAAAGCAACTGTATCGATTCAATCAATCAGAAATATATTATCTTAAATTTTGTGAATTGATAATTTTTAGAAAAAAAAGATTTTTGTATCCGGTTATGGGCACGCCTGAAAAATCTCCTAAAAAAGGGAAAAATAATAAGAAAATCACCACAAATACAGAAAATAATAACATTTATTTATTTTGTAAGGATTCAGCGGCCAAAGAAACAGAAAATGGTATTTTTTCCAATTTTATTCGTTATCTTCTTCATCCTTCAAATCAGAAGTGCAATGCTTGCAAATAAAAAAAACTTTTCATGTATATTGACACATTTCAAATGCATCAGACGATCATACTCGTTGCATTTGGTTGGATTTGCTCTTGTTCGGCATGGTAGCAGGTGCACCAAACAAATGATACAAGTCCACATCATCATCTGATTGTGGATGTTCCTATTTTTAGCGCCCTTGGCTGGAAGTTTGAAAGATGGAGTTCCCTTACTTTTTCTAGGTCACTTCTGGAGAGACACAGAAGCTGCGAGGAATTCCATTTTCCTGGGCAGTCGATTTTATTAATTATCTTCTAAGCAATCCTAAATGGCTTTAACCAGCTCCTTAAAATCCATTTCTTTTAGATCGGTTGACTTTTCCGGGGTAGACATGGATAAAAATGTCTAAAAATACATAAAGCACTAATAAAATATGTTATGATGCTATAAACAACCATATTTGACAATTTGTAAGTCAAACACACGCTTTTAATGAAAGACGCATGGGCGCCCACAACCGGTTACAGGAAGGTGCCCACAACCGAGAATGACAATAATTTTTATAATGACAGAAAAAATTATTTTCAATCCACATTTTGGCTTAATTCGATATTGCATCACAAAATATATTGAATATGCTGCTGTATATTACACTTATATTTTTTAATCAATTCACTTCGATTTATCGCTTCCTAAAAATATTCACAAATTACTTTTGTGTTGCTTTTCTTAAGATTTGTTTTTCGATGCTTGCACTTACTAAGCAAATGCGTCTATTCACTTCAGTGTTAGCACAAAAACTGCGTACTGTCACAACACAAGTTCGACAGTACTCAAAT
This sequence comes from Salticus scenicus, assembly GCA_963930645.1. NCBI lineage: Eukaryota > Metazoa > Arthropoda > Arachnida > Araneae > Salticidae > Salticus > Salticus scenicus. Next base: position 150,310,137 of record OZ005659.1, read on the forward strand.
TCATCATATTTGATTTTAGTTAAAAGATATGGTGGGGTACCCACCCATAATCGGAGAATGCCCATAACAGGAGACATTCCCCTATATACAATTATTATAAAAATTGTATGTCGGCCTGGATTGTTCAATTGGTAGAGCTTTGACCTTGTAAGTCAAAGATCCGAGGTTCGAGTCCCGGTCCAGGCATTATTTTCACTCAGTCGGAAAAATAAAATTTCAATAAATTCCCCTATATGTAAATGTCTGTACATATTTTCTGTTAACTCATAACTTTGTGTTAATTACTTGTAAACCATAAATACTACACCAGATTTATTGCCAAATGATTGTATAAAGTATCGAAATTCTTTTGTACACCTTGGAAACCAATTTCTAATACCGTGTCATCCATTTTCTACAAAAAACTTGCTTTTTAGCATTCTTATAACACATGCTAATTTAATTACGTTGAATGGAACGCAACCGTGTTAAAGTGCACTTAAAAGAAACCCCGTATATAAAATTTAATGGTACAAAGTTCTTTTGTGTATCTAAAAATACAAACATTATGTACACAAATTAAAACTACACATTTGAAAATATACATACACTAATTCTATGTAACACATACATATTCACGCCAAATTTTATTTGGATGTTTGTATAACTTTATCGGATTTTTTTTGCGCTAACCTAGATAATTATTAAATCTATGCGCATCATTTTCTAGAAAGAAAAACAAAAATTAAGCATTTATATATTTATAGGAAAGCATGAAATTTGTGGTACACTAACATATTAATTATGGGAGTGAAAAGCTGAAAGTGCTATCATTCGAAAGATATTATTAGCCAAATTCGCAGAATACAAAAACATTATATTATGATGTCAAGAAGGTATTTATTATTTCTCGTTTTTACTTTTTACGCATTTTTCCATTTTTTACACATATTCTTTTATATTTAAAAATATCTAAAGTTGACAGTTATTAAATCTGGCAATATCTTAAAACTCAAATAAAACCATAGACACAGTAATTTGTACAGATGTAGCATCATTATACTTCAACTACAGATTTTTTATTCTAAGAAATAAAAGGCCATTAAAATGGTAGAGATTTGAGTAAGTGAGTGGTTGATAGAAAGTTTATACTGTTGGAAATATACGAAAATTAAAAAAGGATTTGATTTATGAAAGTTATATTTTTTTTTTTTTTTTTTTTTTTTTTTTTTTTGGGGGGGGGGGGGGGGGCGAATTGTGCCAGTTCTAATTTGGAGAAATATTTTTAAGCAAAAACAAAATGCATTCCAATTAACAGAAATCGACTACTTATTAAACCAAAAAAAGATTTATTACATACTCAAGCGAAATGATGACGTCACTAACCACCCGCGGGGACAAACAAAAGATTTGCTTTGTTAATCATCCATTGGATTTTACTTTATTTTATTATTATTATTTTTCTTTTTTTACCTTAAGGAAAATTATCTTCCGATTTTAATCCCCATATTTAGGTATAGTTATTCTGTCTGCGTATGTTAGATTGAGTTGATTTTTTTCTGTAAAATTCATAAAATTTTAATTAAAACTCTAGAAAAATAAAATAGCAGACTTTAAATTTCGAATATAAACATGAACATTTAATTTCAAAGGAATGAGATTCACTTCAAAGTAACAGATTTGATATATGTCGTCCTTGGCGGAAAAAAAAAAATAGTAAAAGATCGCCAAATTATCTGGCGAACATATTTAATTCCTTTCAAAAATCATACTTATTTTAATAATGTGTATTAAAAGTAATGAATGTACATTAAGAGTAATCAATACTATGAAATAATATTTTGTACAATATATATGTATTACGAAAGTACACTTCTGGCATGAGCTTACATTGCAAAAATTCTTCTTTGTGGAAATACCCTTATAGTCTTGTAACTTTAACATATTTTTATTTATTTACTAAGATTTGTGAGTTCATAAGGGGTTTTTCACAAAAATGAACCTTTGCAACGTGATTGAAATAAATGGATCTTCAAATTAAATACGCGGCATGGGTAAAATCTCTTATGAAATTTCAACTCTGGAAAATACCTAAAATCCAGCTCATTCTTTTGATGGCAATTTGCTTAAATTTTACTCTATACCAATGAGCTTTTGACAAAAGTTGCTCAATATAGCTAGCATTTAGCCTATGCAGTAAAAAAATTTTCTATCTTTTGCACATGTGTAGTAAAATAATATTTACTAATATAAAATGTAAAGGCTCATATCTCAGCGAATATTACACGTAGAAATTTTATTTTTCAGAATAATGTCTCTCTAATGTTTTGTCAAAATTTCTGTAAATTTTGTAAAGTTTTATGGAAATCTGTTCTAGTTATAAGCACAAAAGTTTTCTAAAAATTTAATAATTATATCTCCTTAAATAATCACGCAATTCCCGCATCGAAGCATGTAAATATTGTACATAGTATGTGCAACAAAGTGTTGAAATTACAAGTCATTTGTAGCTGTTTTTTATATCGGGTGTTCCAAAGTATGTACGCTTTTTTTTCGTTTAAGGCTGGTCCCCTAATTGCAATCTGAAAAAAATAGGTTGTGAAAAATGTGAATTTTTAAATATTTTTTGTATGTCTGGTGTCTCGGGCTATATTGTCCAGTATTTTTTAAAAATCTAAAAAATGTAAAAATAAAGAAAAAAATAATAATTTTAACACCCACTGTACGTGTGCATATACATTATGTTATGCTCGATAGTTAATCTCTATATATCTTTAACGCATTACGCAACGATGTACGTTTCTCAAGGGAATTATTAACCTCCCGTAAACACCGCGTAGATCTCTCTCTCTCTCTCTCTCTCTCTCTATATATATATATATATATATATATATATATATAGAGAGAGAGAGAGAGAGAGAGAGAGAGAGAGAGAGAGAGAGAGAAATGTGTGTATATCTATCACAAAATCAATATTACAAATTTTAAATAGATATTCTTTAATTAGTACAAAACTTCGAATAAACACTATAAAATATAAAAACTCGTAACCATCGTTTCGGGTCGAAAGAAAACACGACCCTTCGTCAGGCGATCAAATTATGCACGAGTGCTGCAAACAAAAAAGCAACACACAACTCGTGAACACTCTTGCAGCAGTGTAACTCATGCATCACTCGAGCTTACTTTAATCATCTGACGAAGGGTCATGTTTTCTTCCGACCAAAACTATTATTTCGAGTTCTTGTATTTTATAGTGCTTTACTAATTACTTTTAAACTTTACTAATTACTTTTAACCCTGTGGCACTTTCTTATAATTGTTTAGCTTAATACTCGTTAGTTACTCTGCTCAATAAATAATTTATCGAAATTATTCTAAATAATCCTGTTAACAATTAAATTAACTCCATAAACACTATTTTCTCAAAGTACAATGAAAGTAATGAACACTCTAAGTACAGTCCAATAATTATAAAATTCAGTATTTTTATATTTGAATATAAACCACAACTTTTGTTTGCTATTAGATAATTAAATCATAGAAAATCTTTTTTTTTTTTTTTTTTTTTTTTTTTTTTTTTTACTGCACACTAATGCCTAAACAAAGATAGAAAAGGTTGAATTAAAAAAAATTCCCTATAATTATATCATACGCTTTTAAAGAAATTTTTAACTTTTTCTCAATTTCCCAAGATTATTTAAAAATATAAAATATAGAAAAAAAAAAACCTTAACATTACACTGAATACATATTTGAAACCTGAATATATAACAAAATAATTTGCAAAAGCTTTTTTTCAGAAATATAAGAAGATATCGGGATATAAAAAATGTACTTTCGTATGTATATAATGCGTTTTCTAACTATACAGATTTCATAAAAGCAAGCCGCCAATTACCCCTAGTGCGACGTTAAACTCAGCCAACTAACCAAAATAAAAGCAGTTTTTCATGTGGAGGGATACATACACACTCTCCAATTCGCGTACAGTCGGTAACAAAAGTGTCCGAACGCTAGCAAAAATTCCTATGTAAAAAAAGTACACTTCATACAGTTTTGTTAAATAAATCCTTATCGAATCATGTTCTTAGACTGACTAAGAACAGGATTTGACAAGGATTTATTTCACAAAACCTCATGAAGTGTACTTTTTTTACATAGGAAATTTTGCTAGTGTTCGGACACCTTTGTTGCCGACTGTATAACAGTCTAAAAGTTTTGTATCTGGTGGCAGGAGAAAGAAATTAAAAGTTATAAAAATGTTACAAAATTGGTGTACAGTATTCAGTGTACCTATTTTTTTTATTATTATTATTATTGCTAGTGCTCGAATAATTTTGCTGCTGACTGTATAACAATATTTTAAACAGCGAGTTCATTTAACGTTCTATAAAAAAATATCTTTCTTTTCTAAAACAGTTTTATGGAGTACGGTTGCAGGATAGGAGAAATTCATTTTAAGTTTGGATCATTGTTTTGCAGCAGTTTTGCTTTCAGACAATACTTAAAATGTCTATAGGTTTGCATTCATCGTAAAATACTTTTTCTTTTCTGTAATGATACTTGATGACACGTGTTACTAATAATATGTCTGTGAAGAAGATCTTTGTGTCTGGTGATAATAAATAAATGACTTTCCGTAACTTCATAACCTTCGTAATATCAGTTACCTCTGATAAACATTTATTATTACACCTAAGGTTAAAAATAAAAAGCATATTAAGCGATATGATTTTATAACATAAAATACTATATTGCGTAATTAATGCGTTATATTAATGCGTACATTTGGCAAAATCCGAAAAAAACTAAAGTGTAGTAGTTTTATGAAAAACCAATTTCAATGCTTCAATATTTCGAATTCAGCAATTAAATTTTAGTTCATATTATTGTCTCAGATTTAAATCTATTAAAATTCTGTTATATATTCAATAAAGAATTATTTCGAGTTCTTGTATTTTATAGTGCTTTACTAATTACTTTTAAACTTTACTAATTACTTTTAACTCTGTGGCACTTTCTTATAATTGTTTAGCTTAATACTCGTTAGTTACTCTGCTCAATAAATAATTTATCGAAATTATTCTAAATAATCCTGTTAACAATTAAATTAACTCCATAAACACTATTTTCTCAAAGTACAATGAAAATAAAGAACACTCTAAGTACAGTCCACTCTCTAAGTACTCTCTATTTCAGTGTATTCAATCATCAAACTTTGAAATTTATGACATATACTATGCTAAAATTAGATCGAGTTAAATTTTGATATCTAATGAAAAGATTTGTTAATGTATAAATTATATTCAGCTAATTGTTCTGTTTAAGCAGTAGAAAAAATAAAATAAAAGAAATGAAATCAATTTATTTACTGTCTCTATTTATAAAGTAAGCTCATTATATCTTTATTATCAAATTACAGATAAAAACTTTCTTACCAAATTACAAATAAATATTGTTGACAGATTCAGTGGACGAATTTTAGAAAGTAAATGATTATAAATATTTAAATATCGCAGCCTATAAATCGATAGAATAACAAAAACGCTGCATTTATAATACATTGATTGCAATTAACTTTACGTTTTGCTAAAATAAGGACTTCTGATTTTTACACGACTCATTAAATGACAGCGCATTCTTACTCAAGACCAAAATTTAATGCAGTAGATGATTTCCCTTGTGAGCAATTTATTGCATTTATTCTTCTCGTGTAGTTTAAAAGAAATTATTTTTTTTATTATCTAATAAAAAGTATGGAAAATCATTGGTTATAAAACAGTTTTAATTAATTGAAATAACAAATATTTCAGTAAAACCTAGGTCATCGACTCTACAAAATAGTATTGTTTTACATGAATACATGATGAATTTTAATACATTAAACATTACTCTTTTTTTTTTTCTGTTATGAAATTTGCGGCTTTTTAAAACTGGAAACCTAATCTTTTTTTAGTAATTTGTTTTACAAAATACCTTTTTTCATAAATGAATTAAGAAAAAGTCTCTTAAGCTTACTAATTACAATTTGTCTACTTCCAGGCATACGATTTGATAAACATGAAATTTTCAAACATTTTATTCCAGATACTCCAAACTTCATATACTGCTTTTTCTTTTCTTTTTCTAATCCTAAAATGTACAATCGGTACTAAAAGTGTCCGAACACTAGCGAAAATTCCTATGTAAAAAAGCACACTTCATACGTTAATGTAAAATAAATCCTTATCGAATCCTGTACTTAGTCAGTTTAAGAACATGATTCGATAAGGATTTATTTAACAAAACCGTATGAAGTATACTTTTTTTACATAGGCATTTTTGCTAGTGTTCGGACACTTTTGTTACCGACTGTACCATAAAAAAGCTTAACAAATTTAGAATCCATGTAGTTTTTATTCCATTTCTTATTTTATTTTTTTTCATATGAATTTAAAAAAAAAAGTTTTTATATGATTGTACGTATCATATTTTTAAAACTTTCTATTTATATACTTCAAAATAAAATGGAAAAATTATTCAGTTGCATTAAAGGATAAGAGTGAAAATTGCCTGAAATATATTTTAAATGTATTTTACGTTCTTAACACCTTTTAAAATTATAGTTTTAGATGCCATCAGGGAAATAAAATATATTGAAAACTAAACTATTTAACGGGTAACTGCAAATGGATAGTGGAAATTATTATATGATCTAATTTAACAGCATAATTATCCTCTGCTGTTACATTTACATAAGAATTTCATTTATAATTTTAATTACAGTTACTCAAATTTATATATTTTTTAATGCCACATTTCCATTTAAAGTAACAAAATACAAAAGAAGCCTTACAACTTTAATTAAAAACATAAATTATAAAGAAGAAATCTATTACATGTCACGAGAAATTTTTAAAATGTGGCAGATTTCGGTTTAATTTTTATAAAATGGCCAAAAAATAACACTCATTAAAATGTATTTTTTTTATTATTATTTTATTGTGTAGTATATTAATAAACTCGTTTATTTTAGGGAGTAAAAATATTTTTCTTTAAAAGATATTTACTAAAAATAAATATCATTACTTTTTTTTTTTTTTTTCAATGTTTTAAACTTTACGAAATTTACGCCGTAAAAACAGAAATTTTTAACAGTTATTTACTTTATAAAAGAGAAAATACCCATTATTTTAATTTGTAAATGTAATGAAACTAAATTCTCACAACAATAATATTCCTCATTTGTTCAAGTGAAATGAAAAATTTATCAAACATCTTTAATATATTGAAAGGGAAATTCGATTTGGTAAAAATACATGTATTTTGTAAAATAGTTATGTTTTTAGTTAAAGTGAAAATATAAGCGCGTGAATTCCTTTTAGCGAACAAGTAAATTATGGCATTTTCGAAATTGAGAGTTTCTTTTCCATAAAAGATTTGTTCTTGAAACAAAATATTATTTTTAGTTTATGATAAGGAGATTAATTTTTCTCTCTATTTGATAAAATTTATTTTGCTTTGTGGAAAAAATAAATAAATAAACTATGGCATTAAAATAAATTACTTGGTTAAATGCATTTATTAGATTACATGAATAATGTAACACAAACATAACATGCTTTTGATTCTATGTATACAGGAGAGCATTGTACTTTGGGACGCTTGTACCTTGGGAAATTGGCAATTTCTAAAAGCCTATTTGCAACATTAAAATTCTTTCTATTTCTAAGTGTGACTCTAACAAATAGATAACAGCGCAGTAAAAGGCAGCATCAGATATACTGAACACAGGAGTTACTGAGTGAAAGAAAATTTCATCACTTAAAACTAAATATTTTTCTCATTTTAACTTCGATTTTCGAAGTAGTATTTGTAAAATTATTCTACTCAATTTTAAATGGATATTGAACAGAAGATTTTTAAATGTTTTCGTTATGAGAAATTAATGTTACTGAATTTTGGGGTTGGGGACAAAATATCGCTGGACAAAATATCGCGAGGACAAAATATCGCCGACGTAAGTGGATACAAAGCAAAAATGAGTTGGTTATTATTTGTAATGTTGTATAAAATTTCATGACAACACATACCTTAGTCAGAGCACTGACATACTGACAAACCTACAAAAAAATTTTTGATAAATTTTACTTAAAATAGTTTAAAAACTATATTTATTAACTTTTGTCAAGATTAGCCATAATGAATTAAATCGCGCTTATCAATTTTAAAATTTTTAACTCAAGTTTGTAAATAATGTTCAGCTTTAATGTCAGCAGTGATGTACACGATTTTTAAAATGTATTTTGATTAGTGAAAAGCAAAAGATAAAATAACTTAAAAATAAACATAGATAAAATAATGAAATTCAATTCTATGATTTAATTTTTTTTAATTAATTATTATTTATAAGGCCATGTGATCCCCGCCAGAGATCACGCAAGACACAAAAATCAAATTTTCAAACAAATCATACTATTTTTTTGACGCGAGATTTTGTCCGGCGAGATTTTGTCCTGCGATATTATGTCCGGATCCCTGAATTTTGATTGACCACCATTTTTATTTTATTTAAGCCATGTGATGATTGCTCCTTGAGACAGTAAACCATATTGTACCTTGGAACATGTCTCAAGCAACAACCTATGCCATACACATAGTTCCCAATAACTTAGCTATTAATTAATATAAATATCTTTTAGTATGTTTTAATATGACATTCAAACAATAATAATTTAATATAATAAATAATCATTTAGTATAACTTCATATATATACGATAGATCAATTGATCAACTCAAGTGTTATGTGAAGCTGTTGAAGCTACAAAAGTAAATGCGATAAATGAGTTGACAGCTGTATGTGTAGCATGTGCATCTTCAGGTTCTCAAGATGTTACATCACCAATAATAATTTATGTATTTTGTAAAATAATTATGTTTTTGTTTAAAGTGAACATATAAGCACATAAATTCGTTTCAGCGAACAAATAAATTATTACATTAAAAGAGACACTCTTATTTGCGAAAGTGAGAGTTTCTTTTCCTTTAAAGATTTCTTCTTGAAACACAATATTATTTTTAATTTATTAATATTTTAAACTTTACATAAATTATAACGTAGAAATGGACATTTTTGTAATTCTTGACATAAAATTTCTCATTTTCTCTGATAAAATACAAAATTTGATAAACTTCTTGAGTATATTGGAAGGGAAATTTGTATTTTTAAAAATAAATATATTTTCTAAAATAATTTTGTTTCTTTTTAGTGAATTAAATATTTCAACATTTTAAACTGTTTTATACATGATAAATAACTTTGATTTTTAAAAAATGTAACAATCAATATGAAATGAAATTCAAACTAGTTGTCATAGCATTAGCTCTGTTCAATTTTTTAACATATATTTATTATCATAAATTTACTACATGCATTGTATATTCATGCTAAGCGAAATGAATTTGACCTATGGCTTGCAAAAAAGACAAAGTGAAATGCCCAATTAATACGCTACCTATTGTTTAGTTCGATACACTTATCTTATCCTAATTTGTTAATTAATTTTGTTAGGGTTCGTTACATATTTTAGTTTTTAAGCAATTTCATATTGTTAATAATACAAATATACTGTTAATATATTTAATATATTACAAATATATTGTTAATATATTTAATATATTCAAATATATTGTTATTAATACAAAATTATTAAATATACCATATTGATACCAATAAAATCAAAAGTGTTCCACGTTCATTTTACTTTTTTTGCTTTATTTTATTTTCGAGAGTATGGTACAAGAGATAAACAGAAACATATTTATATTTATTAAATATATTTCATACAGTTATTTATTAAATATATTTAATACAATATATTTAATATATTTAATACATACACTGGTGGACAATTGTCCACCATTGTATGTTGATACAAATGAAAACAAAATGTGGCCACGCTCCTCTTTTGTTTATTTTTATTTATTTATTTATTTATTTATTTTTTCTTTTGGTAAGATAAATATATCTATTTTTATAGGAAAAATAAAGCTAAGATAAAAATATATCAAAAATTAAACTTGATCATTAATAAATGCATGAGGTACACAACGAAGGATATTAAATAATGTTATACCTTTATACCATACTGATTTTTCAAAAAAAAAAAAAATATATCAAATTGAACGAATAATATTAATGATATGCTTATGCCGTTCTTTTGAAATTTATTTAATTTACCGTTTAAAACAATTTCTCTTAAAAATATTTTCACTTAGTTTATAAATATCAAACTCAATACTGTAAAGTTAGTTTTACAGACTTAAAGCAAACTAATCATTTTTCGTTAAAGAATGCTACTTAAATCAGTTAACTTTTCAGTTGACATATCAAAAATAATGCACAGTAATGTGAAATTTCTTTAAGAAAGAAGTGGTATAAACATAAATAAGCAATTATAGTTAACAAAAAAATTCATAATAAAGACATTGGATTGTTTTTAAAAATTTCTAAAGCTACATTTTCATTTATTAATAATTGTCAGAAATCAGAGAAATATGCAATATGTGTTATACAATTGATAAACTTCTCTATTTTAATGGGGAGTTTTATTATTTAATTATCCTTTTAAGACATTTCTAAATTCGAAAAAATGTGCGCAATTCTATACTTAAAGAGAAATATTTTAAGACAATAAAGATGTCGAAATTATCTTATTGGCGGAGCACTTTATTAAGGTAATACCATAGCTATCAACATGATCCGGAGTATTGTTAGTACCCACCTCTTTTTTTTCACGCCCCTAAGTTTTTATAGTAATTCTCTTAAAATGTATTTACGATGAAATAGAAGAAAAGTACTCTGAAAAAAACTGGTGTGAAAAAAAAATTATACAGACACGACATTATTTCATTATTTAAAACATGAAAATCTGACATTGACAGATTTTAATTTAGTGCCAGAGGCCTACTGCTAAACTTGTTAATATCGACAAATTCTTCTTTAGTTAATTCGTGACGATCTAAATTCCATGATAAAGTTTTCATTAAATCAAACCAATGTGTTTCAGCTGCAGATACTGTAACAAATACCGTTGGAAGTCCAAACTGTTTTATAGCCGCAAAACAACGTTTTTTCTCTTTTTCCCAATGAGGGGGAGGTGTGCCTTGGGAGGCACTCATGTCAAAGGTGTGCCTTGGGGGGGGACTCATGTCAGAGTTGTACCTTGGGGGGGACTCATGCCAAAGTTGGGCCTTGGGGGGACTCATGTCAAAGTTGGGCCTGGGGGGGGACTCATGTCAAAGTTGTGCCTGGGGGGGACTCATGTCAAAGTTGGGCCTGGGGGGGGACTCATGTCAAAGCTGTGCCTTGGGGGGACTTCATTCAATAAATCCCCATTCAATAAACCGACTGAAATAGGCCCTTAGCACTATTAAGAGTGACGTATAAAAATTCGACAACGCTGTACCGACTGAAATAGGGGTACCTTGGGGGGGACTCATGTCAAAGTTGTGCCTTGGGGGACTTCGTTCAATAAATCCCCATTCAATAAACCGACTGAAATAGGCCCTTAGCACTATTAAGAGTGACGTATAAAAATTCGACAACGCTGTACCGACTGAAATAGGGGTACCTTTGGGGGGACTCATGTCAAAGTTGGGCCTTGGGGGGACTTCATTCAATAAATCCCCATTCAATAAACCGACTGAAATAGGCCCTTAGCGCTATTAAGAGTGACGTATAAAAATTCGACAACTGTACCGGCTGAAATAAGCCTCTAGCACTAAAAAAAAAAAAAAAAAGGCGTGCACTAACAGTCTTCCAGAGTATTAATATAGTGTTGGCAGCTCTGTAATGCCCTTTTAATTTTTATTAAAATTAAAATTTAATAAATTTCAATAAATTCAAATAAATAAACTTTTTAAATATAAAGAACATGTTATCTCTCACATATTTCAGCAAAAGCTTTGGCCTGAAACGGAAAATGGGACCAATAAAAAATTAAACAAAAGTCAAAATATTTTGGATCACCCTATGAAAAGTAATGCTTTATATACATTTTTTCTGTAACATGTAATTAAAAAGGTTACTTCTAATTGTCTGTATAGATCTTTATGAGACTACCACATATATTTATTGAGATATAACGATTTCTTTAAAAATTGCAAAAAAAAAAAAAAAAAAAAAAAAAAAAAAAAAAAAAAAACCTCACTTTTTTAATTATAACACGTAGGGTGTTAGACCCAGTCAAAGCCATTTTTTAATAACTTCGTGTACTACATTAGACCTAGCATACACCAATCAGAATGCAAAAGAGTTAACTAGTTTACAAAATAAGAGTCTTTTACTAAATAATTCAAAACTACGCATGCGCAAGCTTTTCTTCTAAAAAAAGAGGAAGATGGTAGGGGGTTTTATCAATATTTATTTAGAATCAGCGAACACTGTATTACAATTGATTGAATCAAGCTTAAAATGTGAGTAATTCTATCTCTCATTAATTTTTGAATTTACACAATAGGGTTTTTATAGAAGTTATTGTTTAGGGTTTTTATAGAAGTAACACAATACTTTTTGCTATTAAACAATGCAAATGAACGTTTTAAAAGCCTGCGCATGCGTAGTGAAAAATTATTTTGCATAGATACTGATAAACCGCGGAAGGAAGATCCCTGGCGTCATCTGAGCATGAGTGAAAATGACTAGTCCATTTATAAAATAGGAATGTCCGTAGCAGAAAACGAAGCAGGAGTATCAATGATTCTACACATAGCAGACGATTCCCCTCTGTCTTCCTTGCTGTGTCTCCTAGCGCGTTAGTGGAATCGTCCTGGCACTTTGCCAACCGGGGATCAATCCGACGCGGGCAAAGGGTACTCATATTTTGTAATATATTCAACATTTTTGCATTTTGGTTGCAGTAAGCTGCGTCTAATGAAATATACTAAGTCTCCTAAAAAAGCTCTGTGCTCTGTATTTCATACCCTAGTGTTATAAATAAAAAAGTAGCCCTTTTTTTCAATTTTTTAAAGAAACTGTCATATTTCCATGGGTATACATAGTAGCCTCATAAAAAATTGTATAGATATTTAAATGCTACAAGAAAAACGCATTTCAAGAATTAGTGTTTACAGGATGATCAAAAACATTTTCCTTTTTGTGATTTTTTATTGCTTCCCTTTTCTTTTTAAGGATAAAAATTTTGCTGAAATATATGAGGTGCAACATGTTCTTTATACTCCTAAAGTTCTAAGGTATTTCATAAAGAAGTTTTCTAGATTTTTGACAAAAGGCCTAAATTCAAATATCTAAAATATTTATTAGTAGATAGTGTATTTATGACTTTCTAGCTAAAACTATATTCTCGACATCAATTTAATTATAGAATAATACAGCTTGAAATCACATTTTCAAATGATTAATTTATATATATATATATCTTTTCTATTGCTATAACTTTTATCAACAATGAATTGCTTTACGTTCTGTTAACTAAATACCCGACTTTATAAAAACAACGACGAAATTGATATATCGCGTTAAATATATATTTTTATCGATAAAAGTCGCATAAAAGAAAAGTTTTTTATTATTATTATTATCATTACAAAACATTTCTATTTCGTTTCCTAGACACTGCAATAACATTGTTTAAAAATGTATAAAAATCAAATCTTTTAATGCAATGTACGTACAAAAGACTATCATTTCATGGGAATGTATTAAATAATATTACAACAAAGAATTTTCTGCGCTTTTTATAGCCATTTTTCTCATTTCCTCTTAATCTAAAAACCATTTCTAAAACATCGTTTGTTGATCCAAATATCCTCCACTGATATATCGATATCACCCTAAGAATGGAAGAAAAATCATCATTGATGGTGCTAAAAATAAGCGTTAAGAATGAAAGGATATGAGATAGAATCTTGTAAACTATCTTTAAAACAAGATAATGGATTTTGCAAGATCAAATCATGTAAGCGGTTAGTGCTTTCGAAGAATAATTTTATAGTTCTTGAATAGTTGTATAAAAAAGAAAGTCTTTCCTACTGATTTTTTCTGTTTTATTTATAATACAATAAATGAGCTGTTTTAAAAATTTTTGATATATATATATATATTTGTGTGTATGTGAGTGTGAGTGTGTTTATTAAGAAAAACATTTCTTAAAGAAATTGATTATATTTTGAGATTTAAGACTTTATATCCATATACATACCTACAAACATCCTAATTAATATTCCATAAAAGTGTTAGTACCCACCCCTTTATTCTGCACTATTTTATTTTTAGAGTAATTTTCTTCAAATGCGATGAAGATTAAATTTGATGAAAAACACTCTTAATAAAGACTGGTGTGAAAAAAGGTGGATAATAATAATTTTATGGAATATTAATTAGAATGTTAGCAGATATGTCATATGGTTTAAATAATAAACTTCATAATTTGAAATCATAATTTATTTTATGAAGTTAATAATTAAATTTTTATAAAAAGAGCACTGAGAAAAAAATATACCACCTCCTCCGAGAAAAAGAGCAGTCATTTTCTGAAATTTTAAACTATAAATACAGATTCACAGATTCACGAGCTGTGCGTTGAAGGTAAACATATAACCTGGATAGACGAAATGGTCGAGAATTTCTAGGTTTTACTTTCCTAGATGGTGAAAGGATATTATGAAGATTATGAAGATTGCAAATCCTTTGTAATGTGAGAAATTTTTTCTTGATTCCCTAGGATTTGGTAATAAACCAAAATTATAGGTGATAAAACTCCGCTCTTGAGTTTGCATTTAAATGTATAATTTTTAATACGTTTGACGACGGTAATATAGCTATACGATATGTAATTTTATAAAGGATTTTTAGAACTCGCTATCAGAATGAACTAGAATTTACAGTGGTGCTGAAAACAGGACAGGGGAAAAATCGTCAAATCTTTGCTACAGTTTGCCGAAAAACTATGCAAATGTTATCAATGGAATCCAGTGATAAATGAAGCATTTTTGATTAGTTTTTATGGTAGTATATAGGAAATTTATATTCATAAAATGTGTTTTGGATATAGACAGCCATGCGATATATACAAAATTATACACTGAGAAAAAAATATATATATTCCTCTTTCATCTAGAACGAATAGGTGGTCATTTTCTAAATCCCTAAACTAGAAATATAGATTTCTGAGCTATAAGTATAAGGCACGCCAATACACTGAGAAAAAAATCTATAACTGACATCTAGAATCTAAATTGTGGCTCTAGAAAAAATAGTTCCATGCCATCCTTATAAATTTCTTATAAAATTATTTCTAGTCCCCTTCGAAAGCGAATTCTAGAGACCTCTATTAGAATCCTTGAGCGTTTGCCTATACTATCGAGGACAAACCTATTTGAAAAATCTCCAAATAAATGTGAATACAAGAGGTGGGTTTCAGTAGCTATAATCTTGATTTATGACCCAATTCTAGAAAACCAAGCGATAATTTCTCGTAATACAAAAGGTTCAGAATATTCAGAATATTGTTTCACCATCTAAAGATGTTCAGATTAGAAATTCTCGACCATTTCGTCTATTCAGTTTATAGGCGTACCTTATGCGCATATCTCGGAAATCTATATTTCTAGTTTAAGGATTTAGAAAATGACTATTTATTCATTCTAGATGAAGGCAGTATATATTTTTTTTTTCTGAGTGTAAGGACAACTGTATTTTTGTGTTCTAAAAAGCATAATTTGGATATTTTTTTTTTTTTTTTTTTTTTTTTTTGTTCTGCTTACTGCATTCTCAGATTATATACAGTCGGCAGCAAAATTATTTGAGCGCTAACAATAATCTCTATAATAAAAAAAAGTACACGTAATACTGTTTTGTTAATAATATCCTTCTCGGATCATGTTCTTAGAGTTTAACAAAACAGTATTAAGTGTACTTTTTTCATAGGAATTATTGCTAGTGCTCGAATAATTTTGCTGCCGACTGTAAACGTTAGTAAGTTATATGGGAACTTCATATTCTATTTTTAAAGCTACGCCGCTAGGTATTACATTTTCGGAGTTTTATATTACAAAGGGAATGTAGTTGCTTTTAAAAGTTCAGGACTTACTGCAAGTCAAATTGTGACAAAGTTTATTAAATCGAGAACTGCTATTTATAATTTCCTTTAAAATATCGGGAAATATGGACGACAAAGTTATACAAATCGGCGGTCTTTTGTTTCTGTACGTGAGAAAAGAATGCTAATAAGACAACCTTGCAACAAAAAACAAAAATCGATGAAAATTAAATGGGAATCAATCCTCCAATGCAGTAATCAAATTGTTCGAATTTTTTTACCAAAAAAAGAAAAAAAAAAAGGTTCTTTATGGAAAACATGTGTCACGACCACCTCTTACGAAATTTCATAAGAGACTGAGGGGGAAATTTGCCAAAAAAAATGCATTACTATTTGAAAAACGGGGAATGATTTATCTCGTCCATCTAAATTAAACATTCCCCACGAAAAATAATCTCAAGATATTTTGCAGATATTTTTAGAGAAAATCTACAGAATATCTTAAGTTATTTGGCCCATTCTTAAGAAATTTTACAAAATTTCTTTATAACATCTTCAAAATTTCTGAAGATATTTTATAGAAAACGATAAATTTGCAAAATATTTTAAAATATTTGAAGAGAGTCTTAAGAAAATACTATTTTCTCAAGAATATCTTCGGATTATTTTTAGTGGGGTTCTCTCACAGAAAAAGATAACACCATCCCTCATTTATTGCATCTCCTCCCCCCCCCCTCCTCAATCTCTCAAAAAAAAATTTAAGAGGCGATCGTGACACGTTTTTTTTTCAAAACGATTTTTTTTTTCTCTTTCGTAAAACACAACAACATTTGGATCATTAAATCATAACTTTAATTTTCATTTCATTTCCATCGATATTTGTTTTTCGGAGCAAGGTCATCTTAATAGCATTATTTTCTCACGCACAGAAACAGAAGATAGCCTACCTGTACTTATCTGCCGTCCAAATTTGGCGGCATTTTAAAGAAGAATTATAAATGACTGTTCTCAATTTATTCAGCTTTGTCACAATTTGACGTGTAATAAGCTCTGAACTTTTAAAAACAATCACTTCTCCTTTCTCTAACTTCAAAAATTTAGTAACTAGCTGCTTGACAGCAAAAATAAAATGTTACGTTCTCAGTTGCTTAGTAAGCATTTATATGAGTGTCATGAGAGTGTCCTGTGCAGAACAATAAACATGCAAATTTTGCTTTTTGGAATACACAAACATTTTTACAAAAATCTTTTGTCCTTACAATTTTGTCCATATCCCATGGATGTCTAAATCTAAAATACACTTTATGAATATGAATTTACCATATACTTCCATAAAAAATAGAAACAAATGCTTCATTTATAAAAACAGTAATAAAATATACTTATTCAGCATATCACATAATTTAAAATATCTTTATTCCGACGTTTCGGTTAATATTCCATCTTTAACCATCTTCTGGGAAATTATGTTCAAAAACTATAATCATAAGCAGTTTAAGCCATTCTAGGATACTATAAATACAATTCACAAAGAAATTAATAGGTTAATTAATATGTAATCATCTATTAATTTCTTTGTGAATTGTATTTATAGTATCCTAGAATGGCTTAAATTGTTTATGTTTATAGTTTTTGAACATCATTTCCCTGAAGATGGTTAAAGATGGAATATTAACCGAAACATCGGAATAAAGATATTTTAATTATGTGATATGCTGAATAAGTATATTTTATTACTGTTTTTATAATTATTAACAGCATATATAAGTGGAATATATATTTCTTTTATTAAATGCTTCATTTATCATTGGTTTCCAGGGATGAAATTTACATAATTATCCGGCAAACTGTGGACAAGTTTTGACGATTTTTCTTTCGTCCTTATAATTTTGACCATCGCTGTATAAGGATGACATGGAATTTGAGACACACAATTTAGTCTCTAGATGTCAGACACGGATTTGTTTATTTTTATTTTATTTTTATTATTATTATTTTATTTTTATTTTATTTTTATTTTTTATTTTATTTTTTAATGAGGTAAAAGATTCCCGCTAAAATAGTTAAACAATAATAGTAATAATAAATTATGTTAATCTTTAATCTGATTTAATGAGCAAGAAAATTTATTTTTTGATTCAGCACGTATAAATAAGTCTTATGTTTTTCCATTCAAATTAAATACTATTTTTAAAAAATGTCACTTTTAAAATATAATTTCTTTAACAAGAATTACAAAGATTTGATTACAAATATTGTATATTTTAAACTTTTGAATAGTAATCATAAGAAAAATGATAATATATGCATTTTGCTATTTTTTTTTTTACAAAATTCTTTTGTAATCTAAAATTAAATAAAGTAGTTTATGACAATATATTTTATTTTACAGTAAAACAAGTTAATGTTATTACTGAATTTAAATAATAAACTTGTCAGTAAAAAAAAAAAAAAAAATCTTTATTGATAATTTTTAAAATAAGTTTTAAATTTAATATACACATAGAAGCTGTTGATGCTATTACTGGATTTAAATATAATAAACTTGTCAGAAAAAAAATTATATCTATATATATATATATATCTTTACTGATAATTTCATTTATAAAATAAGTTACAAATTTAATATACACATAGAAGCTTTCGTGAATAGAAATGTAATACAAGTTGTTATTTTTAATAATTTTTTAATTCAAACTTCGAATAATCTTAAATTATAGCTATTAATATATAGATATATATAATATAAAATTTAAATATAGTAGGGAGAAAAACCTGAATTATTAAATAAATAGAACTAGAACAAAGTTTTTACAAACCAATGCGCAAAAGCAGCAAAAGGAAATATAAAACTATAATAAATAAGCAAAATAATCAAAACCAGATGAAAATTCAATCCCAAAACACATGAGGGTCTTCATCAGGGGAGCTCTCCCATGCAGGGAAAGGAATATGAGAAGTTTCTGACGAAACACTGGTATTAACCAAAAAACACGTTTCTAGCCCCCAACTTCTCACAGGTGGAAGCACGACCGTAAAGCAAACGAATTTTAATTAATACATAGCATAAAAAGCAATTAAATTCAGAAATAAAGCACAAAATATAATACATCAAATATAAAATACAAGAAATTAAATAAAACAAGAATATATAAATACATACGTGGACAAACTGGAATAGTCAGAAAATAGAAAATTGAAAAAACCCCCCTTTAATCCCGATGGGAACAAGTTACTCGAGTGCCTTCGCCAACAATTTTTTGTTTATGTTTGAAAGAAAATTCAAAGATATTAAGTTTTATAGATATATTGATGACGTAATTGCAATAAACTCTGTAGATTTTGCGAAATATGCTGCTGAAATTTATCCCTCCGATCTTGTATTAAACCGTACAGACTCTGAAGACCAAACTTCTTTCCTGGATTTAAAAATTGAAAAAATAGATAATAGCTGGTTAATTGGGATTTATGATAAAAGACAAGATTTTAACTTTAAAGTTTGTAATTTAACAAATTGGTTCTCCTGTATTAGTCATAAAGTTTTAAAAAATATTATGTTCACCCAAATAAATAGAATTAAAATGATTTGCAATAACAATTTAGACCTGAATCTGGCTATAAAAAAACTCAAAAATATACTAACTGTTAACCGCTATCCTGTTATTTTAATCAATAAACTTTTCAGTTTTCTTGATGACAATACCGCTTAAGGTTTGTTGTTCCATTTTTGGGCGACATTTAAGTGCTGGTAAGTGGCCCTACTAGCTGAAAAGGTTTTCTATGTTTATAAAGGGGGGTGTTTTTCAATTTTCTATTTTCTGACTATTCCAGTTTGTCCACGTATGTATTTATATATTATTGTTTTGTTTAATTTCTTGTATTTTATATTTTATGTATTATATTTCTTCAATTTTATATTTGATATATTATATTTTGTGCTTTATTTCTGAATTTAATTGCTTTTTATGCTATGTATTAATTAAAATTCGTTTGCTTTACGGTCGTGCTTCCATCTGTGAGAAGTTGGGGGCTAGAAACGTGTTTTTGTTTTGTTTTTTTGTTAATACAGTAAAACCTCTCTAAGTTGGACACCTACGGTTCCAAGAAAAAGTGTCCAACTTATAGGGGTTAGACATAATGTTAATGGATACATTCCGTTCCGAGAAAAAGCGTCCAAATTAGAGGGGTGTCCAACTTGAGAGGTTTCACTGTACCAGCGTTTCGTCAGAAACTTCTCATATTCCTTTCCCTACATGGGGGATCTCCCCTGATGAAGGCCCTCATATGTTTTGGGATTGAATTTTCATCTGGATTTGATTATTTTGTTTATTTATATATCTATATAATTAGGTACTAATTATAAAGAATAAATAAAATTTTATTTTATTTGTGTTCATGTTGTTAAAGTTTTGCTAATAATCATGGAATTATATGTAAAAAAAAAAAAAAAAAAAAAAAAAATTAAAAGAACTCTGCAAGAGTTAAAGAATTATATCTATTATAATAAGTAAAATTTTAATCCTAGAACAGTAAGTTAAGGCTTTACTGTTTATGCTAAATAAATAAATTATCTTTTTATATATATAATTTAAAGGTTTCTATACAAAGTAATATTATTATTATTTTTTTTTTATCACTCAAAATTTCATAAAAATAGTGTCAAATTCAGGTTTATCCGCTGAACAACTGGTAGCGTGTGTCAATGGGAAACTTTAACAAAATTTTAAGAGAATTTATGTTTTTTTTTTTTTTTTTTTTTTTATATATATATATATAAACTTGCAATTTTAAGTTATTTTTGGTCTATTGACAATAGTAATGAATTAATTAATGAAATCTCATATACCTCTTTTCTCTTTTCGAACTTTTGATTTTGAAACTTTTTTTTTAATATTACATCTCTTATTCTACATATGTACTTTTAATAAAGAGGCCTCCTAAACACTGTCAGGTAAGACCACTCAAAATAAATAAAGAAATAAAGAAATAAACCGCCAATTTATTTGATAAAATAAATGTTATGTTTTTTTTTTTTTTTTTTTTTTTTTTTTTACTAAACTAACAAAAATGATTTTTTTTTTCATTAGGAACAGATTTTAAAACAGATTTTTATTTATGAGAACACTGTACACATCAAGTTGTTAGTTTAAGAAATATTAATTTACAAATTTCAGTGTGGTTCATATTCATTCCTTTTTTAAATGAGCCGCAAAACTAGGGTCTCATTATGTTTTGCATTATGTTAACTTCTACTGGCAAGCATATTCACGAAATGAACATATGTAATTTGATCACTGTTAAAAATTCATTTGTGTTAAAAAAAAAAAAAAAAAAAAAAAAAAAGATATTTAAATGATTAGAAGTTGTAATAATTTTAATTTAGTAATGGTATTTAAAACGACAAACTTGATAAATTCAACAATAAATTAAAATTTCCTTTAAAACAATCTGGTGTGAAACAACCACACTCCTTCCATTAACCACTACTACACGTATTATATGCATTTTTTGGAAATTTCCAGTAAGAGAAACTTGACACACGTGTAAAGGTATGTAAAACAAAGTTAACACAGCGAGTTAAAAAATAAGAAAAAAGATATATATATATATATTTAACACCAATTTCCGAGATCTAAAACTGAACTTTCTAATCAGAATGATCGTTAGTTTTTCTGTAATAACCACATAATGCATGAGAAATGGTATCTAAAATGGATTTAGGTAACAATTTTCAAGAAAATCGTTAAAGCCGTTTATGAGATACAAACTTTTACCAAAACTTGGCATAATCAATTACTTATAGGAAAGCAATAATTACATACAAAAGGATATTTAAAAGGGAGTTAATATGGCGCGTTTGAAAAAAATCCGTACAGCCGTTTTTAAAGGAACGCACTTGCGAGACGTGAAATTGAGCTATTTATACAGGACACCTATCAATTTTCTTGAACTAACAATCTATATCATTCGAAAGGAAATCTAACGCAGTGTTTATATAGCAACTTTGAAGAAAATCGTTAGAGTCATTTTTGCGGCACGGATTTATGGTCCCACTTCCTTTTTCCGATTACCCACTTCCGGTTTCCTTCATCTGTACATTATACCTATATTAATTCTGAAATTCCATAGTTCTATCTTTATTAGTTTCGGAGATATGATACCGAGAAGTTCCCATGTATACATACACACACACATACATATACAGACACACTGACTAATTGCCAAAAACTACGTTTTTCGACTCAGAAGACCTTAAAACATGTAAATCAGGTGACAATTCGGTATCGATTTTTTGGACCGAATACAATACTTCCATTATCTACGGTAGTAAGATAAATGAAGTAAAAACATGAACTTTAGAGTGGCGAGTTTATTTTCCGTATATATCGTAGAATGAGATATATTGCAATCAAACCGCACTGTAACTTTTATGTTAACGTGTTCCTTAACTTGCAACAAATTAAAGTAAAATTGTAAACTTACAAACTTAAATAAAACTTAAAATTTTAAGTATACAACGTACATGGATTTTTCCCTCTTCGACTGATTTGTTTCTTTATTCATTATTCCACTTTGAATTTTAAGTCTATTTATCAACACAAAATTTACAAAAAAATATATTTTTTTGTTTACTTTTGCATACTTTGCAAATTAATTCTCATTATGCTCGTTTTTAAATATCTTTATTTGAAATTTAAACTTGGACATTTATATTTTGGGGGAAAATGAGAATTGTTCATATTCATATCTTAAGAATCTACTTTTAATTAGAAATTTTAAATTACTGACGTTTAAAGAAATACATTAATAAGCATTTATCAGTGTAGTAAGGTATATGGTTAATATATAATTGTTATATAATTAAAAACCTTTTCGAAAACATACAGTATCAGTTTAAAAGTAAAAGTAAAATAAAATAAATATCATTTATATTTAAATTATTTTGTCAGGGCACAATTAAATAAACCTTCAAAGAAATACAACTTCCTTTGAAATATTTTTAAATTCTAATAATCCTTTGAATATAGGGGAAATGATTTATCAAGCCCATAGGATTTTGTTCGAAATGAAAGCATTTTTTCTTTCTTGAATTATATTTTAAATTCCTTTTCAAGCATTACCATCTGTAAAGTGTTCAAAAGAATTTTTTTTAGTACTTCAAATATTAACACAGAAGCATTTATAAATGAATATATTTTAATTGGTTTTGCTTCAGGCCGTTCGAGTTCAAAGACGTGTAGAATCCAGAAGACAAACTGAAGTGATTTAAGAAATGGATAGAATAACTTTTTTTTTTTTTTTTCTTTTTTTTTTGTTTTGTTTTTTTAATGAATAGATTTACTTTGGTGGGCGTAGACTATTTTTAAAACATACTTTTTTTTCTTTTTTTTTCAAGAGTAATAAATAGACGACAAATAATACGAAATATTTTATACACACAGTATATACATATACATATGTAGATGTTTTGCTTTTTATAAATTGAAATGGTGAAAAAATGAAGAAAAGGTAAAGTAATCGGGGAGGGGGGGGGGTTGCTTTGGTGTTACTTAATACGCGTTTTTATTTTCCTTTTGATCATACTTATATACCTATATAACATTTTATGTTTTGATTTTCGGTAATCCGGATTTTATAAATAAATGCGGTTTCTAATGGCGATATTGGGTCTTTTTCGTTTCTTATAATTTGATAGATATTGAGGTTAATTGGAATTTTGATATTATGTTTATTTCCTATATTTTTAACTTTTACAGCGGAACCGCGATCATATTTAATTTAAAATGCCCCCCCCCCTTAAGTTTACCTTTTCAATTTCATATGATCGCAGTGCTGCTGTAAAAACTAAAAATATGGGAAATAAATATAATATTATAATTTCAATTAAACCAAACCTTAATATATGTCAAATTATAAGAAACGCGAAAGACTCAATACCCCCAATTGAAATCGCAAGTATTTACAAAATCCCGATTACCGATGATTAAAACGAAAAATGTTGTCTAGGTATGAACAAAAGAAAAATAAAGCCGCGTATTAAGGAACACCAAAGCGACATCAAATTCGGTAAATTTGCTACTGCATTGGTGAAAACTTACTTAACAGCGATATAACCATTAATTTCAGTGACACTTAAAAAATTACTAATTTTTATAATACGACGTACGCATTGAATGGAGAAACTGTTAAAATATATTATAATTCTAATTTAATAAATGACAACGAACCAGCGACGGGATTGAGCCGATTGTGGCGCCATCTCATCAACCAGCAAAAAGGAGAAAGTTAGTTCAAGTCACAGATAGAACCATGCGATCCAGCCACAGATGATGAGGGGGGGGGGGAGCTTTAAAGGACTTGGGAAGTAAACAGAATCAAAAAGTTAAGTTACTTATTTTTAACTAAGTTTTTATTTTATTTTTTTACTTTGTTTTCATTTTGTTAATGCTTTAATTAACAATTTAGAAAAACTTTAGGCGGAATTTTATACCAATATTTTATAATCGTAACTTCAAGATATTAAAATGCGGAAATTATTATAGGAAATTTATATTAAAAATAATGATATTAATTATTTTTTAGAAAACATAACTTTTTGAAGCTAAGTAATAGCACCAATTACTTAGGAGTGCATAGCTAAATATCACGTTTTTAGTGGAGTTCAGTTATCCTCTTTGAACTAATATCAAGTAATTCTTTATTTATACGTCAATTATGAAAAAAAAATGTGAATTCTTATTTTAAACTTATGCATTGCAGTAAGAAATTTTTCAATATTTTCTTATGCATTGCAGTAAGAAATTTTTCAATATTTTTTAAATGAGTAAATAGAGATATCGCTTTTAAGATAGCCTTAAATAACTATTCAGCATATTTTCTTCTCAGGAAATCCTCAGAATAATTTGTGTAAGCCCTGTCCTTCACAAAATACCCTGAAAATTTCTGGAAAGAGCAAGTGCTATATCGTTAACTTTTTCACTAACCATATTTATATTTAAAAGTTGTTGTTTTTTCCTTTTTCATTGACGCATTTAAATTTTTAAAAAACACGAGTTCATTCTGAAAATAGTGTTGTATAAACACGTAAATTAATTAATTGTTCCTTTTCAATCTGTATAAAATTACAAGTCATTCTCATCCTACAAAATGCACATTCTAAATTAAAATTCTTGTGATCTCAGCATTATTAATTACTCCGATCAGTTCTTTCATTATTCGTATTCCTCAATAATCACATTTTCTCATTTGAATGAATCAATCCTCAATCTCCAAAATTATCTTTATGAACAAATTACAGTATTAGTTATTATGAATTTAGGTTTATTTAATTTTAATTTTTGTTTTTAATTAATGCACTCTCAGAAATGGATACTCAGATTTAACGAAATTTTCTTTAATTTTGACGAAACTGTTTCCAGGGAAATACTCCGAGCGAATTTTTCGTCAAATTGAGAAAATTACTTTCGTCACTTTTTTGAACATACGAGTTTCGTCAAAAGTAAAGAAACATATTTTTCATCCTAGTTCCGTTATACAGAATAAAATACAAATTATAGAATTATAAAATTACCTACAAGTTCGTTGCTTTGGGCGATTAAATTCTGTTTATATTTGATGAAAATATAAATAAAACAGAGCAAACAAATAAAAGTAACTGTAACATAATGTCGAAACAACACAGGAAAATAACCAATATGGCGGTAAGGAAAACTAGCACTGCACGTGCTGTTGTGAGTAAACAGTTTCGACAAATATTTGAGAGTTCACGTTTCGTCAAAAATCACGTGATCGCTTTAGGAAATGGTTGTCAATAACAATAAAATTAAGCCCGGGGATTTCTGAATCGTCAGACTTGAGTATATTATTTTTGAGAGTATGAATCGTAATAATAAGATTGCTACCGAATGTTGATTTTCTTTCCTTCCATATGAAGGGAAAATATCATTATTCTTCCTTTTTTAATCATGCACTTAGCATAAAAATATTTACCTTCATCCAGTGCACACATAAATTACATAAAATAAAATAATAAAAGACTTTAAGAAATGCTTCTTACTCTTCTCTAATTATGTTTACATAAAACGAATTATGAATAACCTCATTAAAATTATCCTTTTCATTCTATTCCCCGCTACATTTATAACTTCATTTATTTTCGGAAATAAAAGTTTTCTTCAGAAATTTCGCCTTCTAAACTAGACATTTTATTTAATTTTTAAATCTCTAAAATTCAGCTTAATTATAATGCAAAAATGAAACATTTCTGAGCAGTTTGTTAAAAGGGAGAAGTATAAATTATTTTAGATTGTAGAATTTAAAATGATATGTCAATAAAGCAAAAAGTTTTCTTCAAAATGTTCGTTAAGGACACATTAATCAAATATTCTGATTATGCAGAAGGGAAATTGTTTTATAAAATTAAATTTACATATAAAGTAAAGAATTTTACATATAGTAAAATATCATCATTTTTAACGTTTACATTCATTTTCGTGGCGTAATGGTGACGTTATATTGATAATAATTTCCTCCCGTAACGAACAATAACTAAAAATTATTTCAGGTTTAACAATATACTTTACAAGCAAAATAAATGCATACTCATGGGCTCCCCAGTTTCTAATACAGTAGTTGAATTGAAGTTAAAGATCTTAGAGGTAAAAATCTTAGAACAGATTATTAAAATAATCACAAAACAGTGGTATTCATACGTAGATGATATTTTGCTACTACTGATAAAATTTATTATTCTGATAAATTTTAAGAGACTTAAACAAAATTGACGATAAAATCAAATTTAAAATCAAAATCAAGAATAATAATAAAATTTTCTGGATGTTACCATAATAATAATAATAACATCAGTTAAAAACCACAGTTTATCGAAACCTTAACAGCAGTAATAAAATTATAAATATTTGTTGTAAAAAATCCTATAGATAAAAAAGTGGCGTTATCCAATCTTAATCGCACTATCATGCTATACTTTAATAACAAACTTCAGAAACATGAATTAAACAAAATAATTGAAATATACATAAAACACAATTACAGTAACTATTCAATCCTAAAATTATATAATAAAAGAATAAAAATATTAAACCATATAAATAATGCCTAAAACTAAACAATGATACACTTTTTCCGTTCCATATAATAAAGGGGCCGATAATAAACTGATAACGGAAGCCGCAAAACAAGAAATTAACATACCTATCAAACACAAAAGAAACATTTTCTAATGTATTAGAAATGGCAAATATTAAATATACTACACCGAAATCGCAGGCATTTATTAACCGCAGGCGTATTAATTTACAAAATCAGGGGATAATTGTTGTACTTATGTACGAGTGACGAAAATAAAAATAAAAACAAAAATAAAAGAACACTCTAGCAATATCAAATAAATTGAACCTACTTATCGGTCTAAAATAAAAACAATACACTTATTAAAACTGTCTCAAGAAAAAAAAAAAAAAAAAAACTAATAGAATTTACAGCTCTCCTCATATATTCCCTCACATACAGTCGGCAACAAAATTATTAAAGCACACATCCACATTTTTTTTTCTTTAGTTTAATCACTGAATTTTATCATCAGCTTATTTCTTTTCTTTATAACATCATAAAAAGTAAAATCATGACCAGACAAATATTTATTTAACAAAACATTATTAGGTGCACATTTTTTAAATATTGTTACTAGCGCTTGAATAATTTTGCTGCTGACTGTATATTATTAAACCTTTACCAAACAAAACCTAGGAAATTACAATTTCTAGATTATTTAACCTATGTTAAATAATGAATAACCTTCGAACAAACCAGAGAAAATGTCATTAGGATTGTTCAAAATGGGAAAGAGTGGGAAAAAAGAGGAGAAGGAAACCATTGAAGAAAATACGGGAAGACAAGAAGTTGATAGAGGTGAAGAAAAGGGTTGTCGTATAAATAATTCAGGAGGAAATAAAATAAAAATGGTGCAAAATAAATGGTGGTGGAAACGATGTCAACGAAAAGCAACGGAAAATAATACAACACATGCAAAAGCCTAACTGCTTCAGATTGCTTATGTATAACACAAGTATATTTTCCTGTGTGTAAGCAAACTATTAATAAAAGCAAATTAAAAAAAAAAAAAAAAGTTCACTTTTTGGCACTAAATAATGGCTACTGGTACGCGTATTTAATAACTCTTTTAATTCAGAATAGATACAAAATTAGTTTTTGGATGAACAATGCTTAGTGTTCATTTTGAATTTCTCAAACTGTGAAAAATGTTTGTGCTTTATTACGCTTTAAAGTGCCATAATGTATCATACAATGAACTTTTTATACAAATTTTAATGAAGCCTTTAACCATGTGAACCAAATACATATATTTAGTGACTGGATAATTAATTATTTTACATTGCATGAGAAATAACAAAAATGTACTTGCATAATACCGTTAATCTCTATTAATAATATGTTTATAAAAATAAAAAATATCAAAATGCATAATACCAATATTCATTTTTTAACTTTGTATATATATTTCTAAATAAATGTCTTCCATGTTCCCAATCAAATTATATCTATACAAATAAGCCATCCCTACCAATGGATTTCAATAACCATTTCACAGCCTTTCTTTATGTTGGATAATTTTCTTTGAATATTTAATTTAATTTACCTTACATTAATTTATTTTCTATCTTGATACAAAATCTTAATTTCGTATCATTATACTCCTAAGTGAGTACTATCTAATAAATAAAACTTACAATTTAATTCGTTCCATAATATGAACTTACTCATACATCAAGAGGTGGACAGCTTTGGTTGTAAACCACTTTAAAATTTTCAAATAAAGATTTTCTTTTATTTAATGGTACTTAATTCTTCTCAACATTACTACAGCACTCGCGAAAACCTACAGTCGGTAACAAAAGTATCTGAAAACCAGCAAAAATTCCTATATAAAAAAAGTAGTGTTAATACTGTTGTGTTAAATAAATCCTTGTCGAATCACGTTCTTAGTGACTAAGAACATAATTCGACAAGGATTTATACTAGTGTTCGGATACTTTTGTTACCGACTGTACCAAAAAGGATGAAAAAAAAATAATAATCAAACTTAATAATCATTTTTTCTAAAGTTCAGTAAACTCACAAATTACAATAATCAACATTACGTTCTGAATCGTGAAAATTTGAAGTTATGATAGAGTGAGTGAATTTCTTCTACATTTATCCTATTTCGAACTCCTGCTACAGTCGGCAGCAAAAATTCCTATTTTAAAAAAGTACACTTAATACTACTAAGAACATGATTTGACAAGGATTTATTGAACGAAACAGTATTAACCAGTTAGCGTCCAGTGTCCTCATTTGAGGACAGCTAATAAAATGGCACGGATATTTTTTGTGGTTTCTTGGAATGATTTCTGCTTTTTAGTGACAATTTATAGCGTCACTCTAAATGATCCCTGAAAGTTCTATGTGCCTACTATTAATTATTATTTCATAATCTGGATAGTCATTTTATGATTTTTCATTCGTCGCACATATATTTGCTTTTTGCGCAGGTGTACTAACTTAAATTAAGTTGAATAATAATATACATTATAATACTTTACTTTCGATATCATTTTCAACATATAATAAGAAATTAATCTGTTATCTCAAAGTTTTTCTATCTCGAAGTTTTCTCGCTAGAACACTAAACGTCAATAAATGTGGATAGTATTTAAATTTAAAACTATCAGAAGAATTTTTTACGTTAATATATTTTACTGTCAGTTGTCTACATTAATTTAGAAGTGAAATAATCAGCTAATAATATTTTGCAATATATATTCGGGCGTTAACGGGTTAAGTGTACTTTTTTATTATAGGAATTATTGCTAGGGCTCGGATACTTTTGCTGCTGAATGTACCCTATGAGCAATTGGTGACGGCTCGGGATAAACCCACGAATATTTTGATCCTCGACGTAGCTCTTCTGCTTCAGAACAGAGGCACAATTTGGATAGAAACGTTAACATTGAAGTCACGATGGCTTTTCCGTGCACCAGTGATTAACTTACACGACGATCTTCGGTCGGCTGGAGTATCGAACCCACCATCTTCCAATTACGATTTCAGCGCTCTACCGACCAGGCTAGCACGGCCCTTGAAGTTTTAGTAGATCCCAGAGCTGCAATAATAACGGACCAATTGAAATCGATCAAAAGTGGCCCGCTCCGATTCTTTGAAGTCTGAAGAAATCAGAAATGAACTTGTGTTCACAACTAACTGCACTGTTAGAAAAAAGTCCTGATTGCTGCAGTTTACTGCCAGAAATTTTCTGTAATTCAGAAAAATACGTTCTATCAACGGAAAAATTACGTTGACAGAACGTATTTTTCTGAATTACAGAAAATTCCTGGCGGCAAACAGGACTTTTTTTTTTTTTTTTTTTTTTTTTTTTGACAGTGTGTAGATGATCACGTAACGGGCTAAAAATGTTATTCAAATATTTTTTATTTATTTATTTATTTTTTATTTATTTTTTTTTAATATTGAATTAATTGAAACAATTAGTGCTGTTCATTGCATTTCAGGAAAGATTTTTTAATTGCATTTATTATATTTATCTGGAGCTATGATACAGTGGTCGGTAGAGTACTGAGTTCGTAATTCGTAGATTGTGTATTGGATACTAGAATTGGTCAAAGACCGTCGTTTACATTTATGGTGATGATGCATGTAAAATCTGTCGTAGCTACAATGTCTTCCATGTTCCCAAACAAATTATATCTATACAAGTAAGCCATCCCATCCACTGTGATGACATGTCATCGGACAACACTTAGGGATGTGTCCCAGACCGTCGCCAATTGCCTATAGGGCAACGCAAAATTCTGACCACTAGCATTTCATATTTAATATTTTTCTAAATATTTTAATTTTTGAAAGCGTCGTTTTGAAATACACTTAAAAGAAGAAAATATAAATATAAGTACATTTTATTCATTTTATTTTGGACGATTGGTAAAAGACGCATTCAAGAAATTAAGAAAAAAAAAAAACATGAATTTTTCGGTTTATAATATTTTGTTATAGCTAATTACAGTAATATTTCAAACTTAACAATAATATTTAAAAAATATAGTTTATATTTTCTAACGTAAGTCACATAAGATATAGGATAGCAAATTCAAGAAATTGTTTTAACAATAAAGAGAAAAATATGAACTTGAAAAAAAATATCTTAACTAGTACCCTTAACTGTTACCCTTACAAACTTCCTTTTATACCATTCTAGTTTATTAATCTAATCGGGAAATTGAGTAAAAACCTGAAAAAAATTATATGTAATTAAAGAGTAATTTTTTTTTTTCAAATGATTTATTTAATCATTCGTACTCATGTTTAATTAACGTTTCGTAAAATGGCTTATGAATAATTTCAATAATATTGTTCTTTCTTTCGTATTTTGTGGAACATTAATAACTTCATTTATTTCTTCCGTTAAATTTTTCCGTAATAGTTTCGACTTTTAAATTAGACATTTTTTTTTTTTTTTAATCTGCAAATTTCGCCTTAATTGTAATGTAAAACTAGAAATTTTACCGAAAGTTTAATTAAAAAAATATGTAAACTCTTTCAGATTGTAGAGTTTAATAAAGACTAATTCGTTTAAAGATAGAAATTTCATCAAAATTTTCATCAACTTTATGTAAAACATATATATATATATATATATATATATATTAAAAATAAATATAAGTGTATAATAAAGAATTTTTAAATATATCATGCGACATTTACCAAAATAACTATTTCTTTTTTTTTAGCATCTTCATTTAAAATTATATATCAAGGATAATATACTTTATGGATTATCATATTTTTGCAACGTATAAGTTTCTTTCAGCCATAATGCAAAATTTTAAATTTAAATTCTAATTTAAAAAAATAATTCTGGGAAAATTCTATAATGTGAAATAAAATTTACTGTAATTACATCTTTAAGAAAAACTGAATCAGATTATGCAATCAGTATGATTCATTTTGATTCAGGAAATGATTTTTATTTTATTTATCGGATTTAATATTTTTCTGAACATTTTAGCTCTTGAAAATCTAACTTCAAATATAACAAAATGTAAATACATTTAATTAACTTTACTTTGACCAATTATTGGCAAAATTCTTGGGATATGATATTTTAGTATAATAAATCACAGTAAGATGTAAAATAGAAGGCTGAAATTGTCAAAACAAAAAAAAGTAGTCCACGTCCTTTAAAAATACGAAATGTACACAACTTGAAAAAATTGACAACCCGACATTATCAAAAGTCATTCAACGCTTTTTAATGTTTTTGTTTTTTTCTTTCACCTTAAAAAAAAAAAAAAAAAAAAAAAAAAAAAAAAAAAACTAAAGTGCATACAATAAGGCTATGTGAGATCGCACCGATTTCTTACACAATGAATCAAGGTTAAGAATAGACGGAATTGCACATATGAATGGTTCAGAACTGATCTCAGGAAATCCATTTTCAGGAAACTTAGTTGTTGAAATTGATCCCAACAACTGAATTCCTCCACAGCTAATCAGAATTTTACAACTATTATTTATCCACATTTATTGTGACCATGGTAACCTCTGCACAAATGCTGATTGAACGAGTCCAGTGTTAAAATAAGGGTGATAATCTTTGTCGGAGAAAAAATAAGTGATAAGGAACATCGAATGACTGGATCAAATCCCAATCTGTCGGTCAGTTTGGCACTCCCTCACGTCTTTGGACTCGGCCTCACTGATAGCCGTAGGAAACATGGTTACACTATAACTACTGAGTACTTGTTCATCGTATTTAGTTAACAGTAACAAATCGGCCAAAAAAAGAAAGTTACATATACATTTATTTGCAAATTAAATATAGAAGATTTTAAAGAACATTCTTAAATAATTATTTTATTTGAAAATTTATAAATTATGCAAAAATATAGCGTACAGCAAAGATTTATTTCTAAAGTAATTTAGGAAAAAAAAATATTACTAAGTTAAATGTGATTATAAAAATAGTTAAGTCCGTGACTAACAACTAACAATTAGAGCCATTTGAAAGTGAAATAAAAGAAAAATGGCATCACAACTTTCGGTTGTGGAGTGGATTTAGAAGGTGATTGAAAAAAAAGCTAGCATAACACTTCTTTTGTGTGCGACACATTTCATATATTCTCCTAATCAAAAGCATATCCTTGTTAATTCCAGAGTAAGAAAATTAATAAAAAAAGTTTTACTATTTAACCTTTTTTTTTTTTTTTTTAATAAAAATGGAAATTTTCAACCGAGATAACACATTCGATGAATGTGAATTAATAATCACTATTTAATAGGCTTTTTTATTTATTTATTTATTTTATTTATTTATTTTTTATTTATTTTTTTTTAGTGTGTGTGTGTGTGAAAATCTGTTGCTAATTCGCGACTTGAAAAAGAAAAGTCTATTTCAAAGTCCAATTCTGAAATCATGTAACATTTTGTTCGACTATAGTTTAATTAAAATAGTTTAGTTAAAATCCCCACCTATAAAATTATAAAATGTCAAAGCAAATTTCATTTGATAAATCACAGTTTAATAGTTTAAATATATCAAACATATTTTAAGGAATATACTGGTTGAACTAGCAATCTAATAATAAATAAAATGACAATAATAATAATAATAATAATAATAATAATAATAATAATAAATAAAATAAAAATAAAAAATAGCATTCATATTAGACCATCCATTTAAGAATTATAATGTCATAAACAGATACAGAAAAATAGAGGGGGGGGGGGGGACATACAACTTAGTAGCAGGCTTCGCTTGCTTCTTTAGCCGTCATATTTAAACGTTTTTTTTTTTTTTTTTTTTTTTTTTTAAATACGTTAATCAATGTATATTAAACCTCTTTATAAATTTAATAATAATAATAATAAAAAGTATTGATATCGCTTTAAATTTCGCTGCGGTTCCTCGCTTACACTATATCGGTCCAGGGCTTCCCTTCCTTGCATTTGCTTTATAACGACATTTCAATTTAGATGCTAACTGGCCGATAAATTGCGCTGCTATTATTCAAAAACTATGTCTTCTAGGCAAACATTTCTCGGAGAGATTTTCATCTTTACCCTATGACAGTAGGTGACAGCACCAGAAAATTTCTGCAGCTGAAAAAAAATAATAATTAGTTATTAAAAAGCTAATCAAAAATTCGAAAATCAGACTTCATGGTTATCAAGAGAGGACAAAACAGACCTCCATGCAAATTCTGTAACTTTGCGATCAACCGTTTGCCTACAAAGCGATCGACTCAACTCTAAGTGTAACTTTATTTTATGTGACTTTCCCGTCTTTCGGTGTTGTTACTCTGTGAAGACACAGAAATATTTTCTTTTATCATTTGGCATATTTTCTGTTAATTATCAGCAAAATGTAACAAAATAGTTCTTAAAGAATCGAATCCACAACCTTTGCGTTATTAGTACTGAGCTAATGGGCCACATAAAGTCTACTTAATTTTACGTTTCATACTCTAGAGCCCATCATTTCACAAATTTATACTGGGGGGTCACCGAAGCGGGAGAGCCATCCCGTCCGTGGAGGATCAAAATTGTGATGGCATGTCTCCGGACCACCTCTAGGGGTGTGTCCCAGACCGTCGCCAATGGCCCATCTGCGCAGCACTAGTGCGACGTAAAACCTAACCAACCAACCACAAATTTATAAGATTTAATTAATTAAAATAATAATAATAATAATAAATTTGGAAATTGACCTTCAGGGTGCATCAGGTCAATATGGACCTCCAGGCAAAATTTTGTAGCGCTGCGATCACCGTTTGACTACAAAGAGATATACACACATTTCATAGATGTAGTAATTTATATCGATCTATCATCCCCATGTTATGCAAAGATTTTTGATACCGATGAAATTTTTGGCATCAGCCATTAACCGGTATTGAAACTTGGCAACACAGATCTCAGCATTTGTTATAGAACAGAATGTTGATGAATTTTGTAAATGCCGATGTATTGCGCTGCTTTCAACTGTACTAATAAATGAATGAAAGGAAAGGTAATAGGTTTTCATAAAAAAGTTATATTTGATTAATTTATGAAAAATATAATTTTTATAATCAGTTGCTAGTTTTTATTATGATATAAATACTATTATGATAATTGATGGAATACTTTTTTTAAAGTTTGATAATTTTTAAGGTTTCATATTAGTAAGTAATATAGATATTTCAAAATTCTTTTAAGTATAGTTAGCAGCGGCGCAGGTAAAGAACGTTAGTTTTAGTATATAAAAAGAGTTTAACTTTAAATATTAACAAAATTAATAAATATAGTGAAAAAAAAATGAAAAAAAGAAAAATGAATTTGAAACTGTATCTGGAGTTTTTCATTCACCTTTAGTGCATAAATTATTCGTATATTTTATTTGCTAAATTATCACTGTGTATTCACTACGAGAAAAATAAACATTAACCGGTAAAAATGGCCATCTTTCTCGGAGCAAATAAGAATCACTTTTTATCTCTCGATGATCAATCTATGTCTTATTACTATATCTGTGACACATACACACATATTTTATTATATGTAGCGATAACATTCCACACTTCCTCTGGTCAGGTGTTAATAAAACAAATATTTTATTTAAATGCTTCTCACAAATACAGCATACACTGGGAAAAAATTCCGTAACTGACATCTAGAATCTAAATTGTGGCTCTAGAAAAAATAGTTCCATGTTATCCTTATAAATTCTACTCCCCTTTGAAAGCGAGTTCTACAAATCCCTGTTAAAATTCTAGAGCATTTGCCTATATTCTCAAGGGCAAATTTATTTAAAAATCTCTGCAAATAAATGCGAATAAAAGTGGCGGGATTTAGCATCTATAATCTTGGTTTATTACCCAATTCTATAAAATCAAGCGAGAATTTCTCGTAATGCAAAAGATTAAGAATAATCAAAATACTGTTTCACCATCTAGAAATGTGTAGACTATAAATTCTCGATCATTTCATCCATTTAGTTTACTGACGTGCCTTATGCACATAGCTCGGAAATCTTTATTTCTAGTTAAGGAATTTCGAAAATGACCACTTATTCATTCTAGATGAAGGCGGTATATTTTTTTTTTTCTTAGTGTAATTTCTGAAATAGTTCTCCCTTTTTTCCTTTACAGATGGCTACATAATAGCCTAATAGCCATGTTTCTTACATATATAAATAAATATTTATTTATATTTAATAGAAAACTACGAAATAAAGCTATTAGATGAGTTTGTGCTTTTTTTTTTTTTTTTTTTTTTTAATAACTATAATAATTACTTATAAAAAATTGTAATTTTAATTTTATGAACAAGAAAAATGCACCTAAAACAAAAAATCATAAAATTCTGCAATACGTTAAATCATACTTAATTCCACAAGATAATTTTCTTTCCCAAAGAATAAAATAGTTAATTGGGTTTCTTAGAACTTTAACTGACGTTTAAAAAATATTTCTTTTAAGAATATTTTGACTTAGATTAAGTAGAGCTCTAATTATACCTCAATAAATACTCTAAGCCATCTAATGACATTTATATAAATGGTCTCTTCAATCAATTAGTTTCTGCTGTTATATGCAAAAGAGACTTCAAAAGAATGCGAAGTTTCTTTGAGAAAAGAATTAATATCTTAACAAATACTCATTTGTATTTCTTAGAAAAGGACTAAATAAAGCTATTAGTGAGTTTGTAATTATTTTTAGAAAATATATTTTTCTTTAGTGGTTAGAAATTAAAAGGGAAAAAATAGTGATATCAAATATTAGTCCACTCTGTTTCAATGACGAAATTTATTTGATCATTTTCAAGAATTTTCTTAATTTAAAAGACATGTGTATTAAACAGGTTAATGAACAGTTCTTTTAACAAAAAGAGTACATGTTGAAATTCATTTAATCGGAAAGCTTTATGTTTTGTTTGGAGAGAAATATGATGTTTTTACAAAAAAATTCTAAGGAATTTAAAATGTTTAAGACAAAACAGATTATTAATGAAATTCATCTGGCAAAAAAATTATTAAACTAAAATAGTAATTATTTTTATTTATATTTTTAACTTTATTATTTATTTATTTATTTTTTAATGCTTTAAGGAACAACTTAGAAAAAACTAATATAGATTTTCAAAGTTCTTTGACTATATTTATATATACATATATATATGTATGTGTATGCACGCTCTAAATGTTGTTGACCACATTTCTGTTCTTTTAAATGCACTATGAAGGGTAGCAACTTCCAGTTTCAAGTTGGCATATTGTGCCAAGTTCGGAAATTTTGAAAAATGATTTATGCAGTGTGCTAAATTCAATCTCTACGGGAAAAAAAAAAAAAAAAAAAAAAAAAAAGCTTTATTATTATTATTATTATTATTATTATTATTATTATATACAGTAAAAAAACAAGAAAAATAATCAGAAATCTTAAATTCTCCTAATCTACATATTTTTTCTCTAACGTGGACCAGTTACAATTATTTTTTATCGAAACGATACGATAGTGGGGAAATTAATAAAATACGCGAGAATAAAAATTAATATTTAAAAATGAATGATATTTAAGGACTCATCCCACTGAAATAGTAATAAAAAATGACGACATTTGTATGATGACATTTTATGGAAAATTGTATTTTTAAAACTTGCTTCATCAGAATCTTTGCAAGCGTCATTTTAAATCTAACAATATTTTAAAGATATATATAGAATATGAATTATCATATATTGGCTAAAAAACGCAATCATAAAAAGTACAATCAAAATACGATTTATTTATTTATTTTTATTTTTATTTATTTATTTATTTATTTTTTAAATAAATAAATAAATAAATAAATTGTCAAAATAAATAAAATGTCATCTCATACTTGGCGATAAAAATTTAAAAGGCGTCATGAGGTTCTTTACTAAAACTATACTGCCTGCGGAAGTACGAAAACTGGGTTGTCAACCATGAAATTTGTTTTAAACTTCTCTTTGAATGATTCTGGTTTCACAAAAACACAATATTTGTTTGGTATTATAAGTTGGCTTCTGGTAAATTGAAATTTTAATTATGTGATGAAATTGGTCCAATATTTACGAGTTGCAAATTTTAAAGGTAAATAACAGAAGAATAAAGGGTGAAAATTTCGCACGGGTTTGTTAGTTATAAATCAAACCACTTAAACAATACAGATTATTTGCAAATTATACACATAAATCTAGAGCAATTGCATATATTCTCGAGGGCAAAATTATTTAAGAATTTTTACAAATAAATGCGTCTCTCTGCATATAAAGTAGATGTCTCTGCATATAAAGCAACTATAATCTTGGTTTATTACCCATTTCTAGAAAATCAAGCGAAAATTTCTCGTAATACAAAAGATTCAGAATATTCAGAATATTGTTTCACCATCTAGAAATGTGTAGACTAGAAATTCTCGATCATTTCGTCTATTCAGTTTATTGGCATGCCTTATGCGCATAGCTCGAAAATCTATATTTCTAGTCAAGGAATTTAGAAAATAACCAGTTATTCATTCTAGATGTAAGCGGTATATATATATATATACTATACAATTTTTTTTCCCCTCAGTATAATTTCTGAAATAGTTATCACTTTCTTCTTTTACAGATGGCTACATAATAGCTATGATTCTTACATATATAAACAAATATTCATTTATATTTAATAGAAATGGACGAAATAAAGCTATTAGAGGAATTTGTGCTATTTTGTATGTTTTTTTTTTTTTTTTTAAATGAAATTTTCATATTATTTTGTCATTTTGAATTAAAACATTATTTTCTCTTTCTCAATATATTTTTGCACCTATGAACAGGGAGCAGCCCCTGCTCATCGCTATTAGAGCGATGTTGACCGATTCAATGTCGAGACAAAGGGGACTACTCCGAGATTTGTTGGAAAAATAAATAAATAAATACAAAGTTTCGCCAGTCTTGTATCCCAAGACCGACAAAGGGCGAGAGATATTAAAATAATAATTGAGAGAAAAGTTCTTGGTTTGAATTGATTCTGGTTGATTAAGTTCATTTAGAGTTCATGAGGTAAACAGCTGTAACATATTAAGATAATTTCTGTGGTGCAATCAGCTGTTGCCGGGCGTGCGCTTCTCGCGACAAGGGGCAACAGGTTACTGATCGTTGAATCCATTTC
The DNA here is from genome assembly GCA_963930645.1 of Salticus scenicus. Classification (NCBI taxonomy): domain Eukaryota; kingdom Metazoa; phylum Arthropoda; class Arachnida; order Araneae; family Salticidae; genus Salticus; species Salticus scenicus. Next base: position 150,349,419 of record OZ005659.1, read on the forward strand.
TACAGCAGAGCATGTGCATGATACACTTGTAGACGTTGCTCTTGAGGAGGTCTAGGTTCCTTTCTGATCCAGTAGGCAGTGTTATTGATAACAACATTAATCAGTGGCATTTGATATATCCATTAATAGGGAGAAAATCTTATTCAGTTTGTTAATTAGATTTGGTCTAGTTAAAATTTACATTTGGTCTAGTTGTCCAGCCAGTTTACTGGTCTGGGGAGGAATTTCTTTTCTTTAAAATTGTCCTTCTTTGAAAATGTGAGTAAAATTTTACTTAATACATTTTTGTAACTATAACGTGATTCTCAAGCTTAGCCCTGGAAAATTAAGACTGCTAAGAAGTTATTTTTACTTGATCTGTTCATAAAAAATGTTCTCTTAAAATTAAATTTCCTTCTATTAAAGAGAGAGAGAGAGAGAGAGTACGTGAGCATGTGTAAATTTATTTTATAATATTTGATAATTATACCAAGGGGAAATACCAGCAACAAATATTCCCACGAAACCCTCTAAAATAACTTTATACGTTGTTTTATTATTTATTTATTTATTTTTATAGTGCTTTTCGTTTTACAATTTTGTTCATTTTTTATTTATTCATTTTATACACTGCGGAAACGAAAGATTGCATCTGTTTGTCAAACGTCGAATAATTTCTTCAATTTCTGGCTGCAACGTGTAAACGAAAATCCCAATGTTGACTTTAAAGGAAAAGCATATATTTTAGAAAAAATATAATAAAAATGTTGAAACAGACGACAGCAAAATTTACCAATATAGACTACTTTATATAGCATTAAAAGATGTTTTGTCAACTAACATAAAACATATTTTTAGATTTATTTTTTTTTATTATTTATTTATTTATTTTATTATTTTGCTTTCTTTCATTTTATAAAAATTTCTTTGTCTGTATTGTTTAAAAATATCAAATTGCTCAGTGCAAAGCTAATGCTTGAAATATATGTTTAATACGTTTTGAAAGACAAAAAACTTAGGTTAAAAAAAAAAAAAAAAAAAAAAAAAAAAAAGATACTTACCAGATTTATAAAATTATTGCAGGCGGTATTTATTTTTATTTATTTTTCTTTTACCATTGATGAAATGAAGTCATTTTTAAATTTAGAGCGTACATTTCTTTAGCAGTTTCAATTAAAACGATAAAGTGAATCTTAAATATTGATCATTATATCTTTATTTCAAACTTTCCCTTCTTTTCATATATATAGCAGATTTATAAAATACTTGATGGTGGCATACATTTTTATTTATTTTTCTTTAACCATTTATGAAATGAAACCTTTATTATTATTATTATTATTATTATTATTATTTTCTTTCTTTTAATTTAGAGCGTACGTTTCTTTATCAGCTTCAATGAAAATGGTAAAGTGGATCTTAAATATTGATCATTTTATCTTCATTTCAAACGTTCCCTTTATATATATATATATAGATATATAGATATAGATATATAGCAGATTTATAAAATAATTGATGATGACATATATTTTTATTTATTTTTCTTTAACCATTTATGAAATGAAACCTTTTATTATTATTATTTTTTTTTTTTTTTTAATTTAGAGCGTACGTTTCTTTATCAGTTTCAATGAAAATGGTAAAGTGAATCACAAATATTGATCAGTGTACCTTTATTTTACGCTTTTCTCTTTATGTATGTATATATATATATATATATATATATATATAAAGCAGATTTATAAAATTTTGTTGATGACATTTATTTTTCTTTATTTTTCTTTTGCCATTGAGATTAAATGAAACCATTTTTTTATATTTAGAGCGTACATTTCTTTATCAGCTTCTGTGAAAATGATGAAGTGAATCTTACATACTAAACATTATGCCGTTATTTCAAACTTTTTTTTTTTTTTTTTCAGAGTATATCTCTGTTTTACAATTGATTAAGACGTATGTTATATTCGCAAATAAACTCGTGACATATTTTATCCTTAAAAATAAATAAATAAATGCAAATATAAAAAACAAGTAAATGAGTAAATAAAGACAAAAAAAAGATAAGATTTAAGTTTTTCACTTTAAAAAAATTCTATTATGAATTAAGTTATACTCTTTCGGAACATAATATTATTTGTAAAAAAAAAAAAAAAAAAAAAAAAAAAAAAAGATAATTATATATTCCAACTTTCTCAAAAATAGAAAGAGTTCTCTTATTAAGGCAAAATGTTTATTTTGTATACTGAGGGGGGAAAAAAAATATATATATATATATATATATTCCGCCTTCATCTAGAACGAATAAGTAGTTATTTTCTCAATCCTTAAGCTAGAAATATAGATTTCCGAACTATGCGTATAAGGCGAGCAAACAAACTGAATAGACGAAATGATCGAGAATTTCTAGCCTATACATTTTTAGATGGTGAAATAATATTATGAATATTGTGAATCAATTGTATTTCCAGAATTTTTCACTTGATTTTCTACAATTGGGATATAAACTCAAATTATAGTTGCTAAAACTCACCTCTTGTGTACACTGTTAAAAATGGTTTCTTAAAAATGAGCAAAATTGTCTCAAAATAGTTCCGATACAATATATACTTAAATCTGAAAACACATGTACTCATTTGAGAGTATATTGACATGTCAAACATGGGAATATTTGGATTCTTATTGGTCAACCCCATTTTTGAGCATATCAGTATACTCAAAAATGAGTACATGGGTATTCAAATTTATATATATATTGTTTCGGAGCTATTTTGAGACAATTTAGCTCATTTTTAAGAAACCATTTTTAACAGTATACGCATTTATTTGCAGAGGTTTTTAAACTTGACTACAATAATATATGCAAACGCTCTAGATTTCTAATAAGAGCTTATAGAACTCGCTTTCAAAGGGGTTTAGAATTTATAATGATTACATGGATTTATTTTTATTAGAACCAGTCACAGAATGTCAGTCACATATTTTTTTTCTCAGTGTATGGCAAAAGTCAATTATTATTATTATTATTATTATTTTTTTTTTTTTAAGGGGGTCCGGGAGACCAAATTTTTGTTTTTATTATTTATTGATGGATTGCTGTAATTACTTTTTTTTCTGAAATTGGAGCTTTTTTTGGCGATGAAGTTGAGCAAGAAAGAATCTTAAAAAAATTAAATAAAATTTTAAAAATTAAATATTAAAAATTAAAATTTTTTGATAAATTTAGAATTTGTTATATCTCATGAACTAATGGTTCAATTTACAAACTTTTTTTTCACTCTTATATACAGAAAAGACTTATTTTCAATTTGCCTTCGGGATTTTTAATTAGGAGCAAAACTTTTTTGGTAATCTAAAAGTTATGCATGAAATAAGTACATTTTTGAAATTAAAATTAATATTTAAAAAATTTATTATTATAATCAGAAATTCTGAATACAAACTGAAGATAAAGCCTTTATGTATATAAAGGTGAAAAAAGTTTGTAAATTGAACCATTAGTTCATGATATATATCAAATTTAAATTTATCAAAAAATTTTAATTTTAATTTTTAAAATTTTATTTATTATTTATTTATTTATTTACTTATTTATTTTTTTTAGATTCTTTCTTGCTCAACTTCATTGTCAAAAAAACTTCAATTTCAAAAAAAAATAATTACAGCAATTCATCAATAAATAATAAAAACAAAAATTTTGTGTTCTGGACCCCCTTAAGTTATCCAAAAATTAACTTTTATATTAATTTAAATGTTATTAAAAATTTAAAAAGTTTAAACGTTATTCATAAAATAACTTTTAGTTTAAGAACTAGAAAAAAAAATTCTTTAAATACAGCAAATTAATTTCTGCAATAACATTAAAACATTTACTGAGATTTCTTTCATCCTAATTTTACTGAAAAAAAAAATGTGATAAAATGAAGACTTTTCAGAATTTTATGAGATGATAAAAAGAATCTTTTCAAAATCACTTTTGTTAAGTACATTTCTCTGCTTACTTTATAATACTATATTCCTTAATTATACATCAATTAACGCTCTAAACATCCTAATAGCATTTATGTTAAAGAAGATTTCTTAAATTAATTAATTTCTCGAGTTAAACGAAAAAGACTATTCAGGATAATGTAAACTTTTCATGAGAGAAGAACAATATGAAAGTAAATATTCATTTGTACTTTTTTTTTTTTCCAAAAGACGAAACAACACAATTAAATGGTTTATTTGATATGGTTAATCTACTTTTTTAAATTCTTTAATTACTGCTAAAGTTATGACAGGGATTAGTATTTCACAAGTATTTACCCATTCTCATTTTATGATATGTTTTATTTAATTAGTTTCACTCGGAGAAATTTCTTAATTTAGATTGACTAAACTATTGTTTAATTTATCTGAAAATAAATAAAAATAGATATCGTAATAAAAATTTATATTAACATAGAAAAGAAATTCTTTGATTAAGTTTTTATTAAATCTTTTAATAAAAAAAAATACTAATAAAAGCATTTAAGTTTTAAATATATCCTTTTTTCTTGAAAAATAAAATAAAATAAAAGTAAAAGTAATTTATTAAATTAATTTATTAAATTTAAAGTATGCTCGTTTTTGGACATAAAATATGTAATATGAACTTAATTGCATACTTTTCTTTTCTCAAGTGCGTCATCAGAAATAATTCTCTTTTTTACAGCAGGATATTTATTTTGAATAATAAAACTGGATTAGAAAGTTTTTCAAAATTTATTCCAGAAAGAATTTATGTTTATTTAAATGTTATTAAAAATTAAATGTTAATAAATGTAAACGTTATTAAAAAATACTTTTAGTTTCGAAACTTAAAAAAAAAAAAAAAAAAAAACTTTTAAACACAATTAAGGGAATTTTGGAATAACATTAAATCGTATACTGAGATCTCTTTCATCATAATTTACCGAAAGAACTAGTATAAAATAAACACTTTTCAGAGTTTTATGAGATGACAAAAAAATAATCATCTTCTCAAAAGTATTTTTGTTAAGTATACTGTTTCTGCTTATTTTATACGTATAACATTAAAATTCCATAAATATACATTAATTAATGCTCTAAACAGCTTAATCTAAAGAGCTTCATGACAATTATATTAAAGAAGATTTCTCAAATTAATTAATCTCTCGAGTCTTCGGAGTAACATAAATTTTTCATGAGAGAAAAACAATATGACTGTAAATATTTGTTTGTACTTTTTCTTAAAAAAGATTAAACAATTCAACTAAATGGTTTATTTGATATCGTTAAGCTACTTTTTTAATTCTTTAATTAGTGCTAAAAATAAGACAGGAATTATATTTTCACAAATATTAAACTATTCTCATTTAATGACCAGTTTTATTTAATTAGCATCACTTGGAGGAATTTTCCTAATTCAGACTGAGTAAAATACCTCTTAAAAACACAAAAAATAAATAATTTCTTAATGATTTTCGTGTCATGATTTGTATTCGGATAACAAAATAGAGCTATTTTTTATTTATTTTTTATTACTTTTAATTAAAATATACGTTTTAATAAATTTGAAATTTAAATTACCTTACTTTTTAAAAAAATCTCCTGTCATATATAAATTATTTACAGTTAAGTTGTGGGATACACCAACGTAGGTTGTGGGAGTACTATAGTCAGTAGAAAACTCATTATCGGGATTTAACGTAATTTCATACTTTTAGCCATTTTGAATCCAAGAAAGGTTTTTTAGAGCACTGATTAGTGTGTATGATTGTTTATGTGTGTGTGTTTGGAGGGGGGGAGGAGGGGAATTAGTCTAAATAGTATTTCTTCAAAACAGAAAATTATAGAACAGCCAATTTTACCATGTTTTTATAAACTTCTATTCTTGATTGTTTGTTTGTGTGTTTGTTTGTCCGGTACAAGTCTTGCAATCTATTTTTAACTAACTTCCCTACAAGCTAGACATTTGAAACTTTCACAGTAGCTCAGAACCCGGTGACAACACAATACTTCGAAGTCAGATTTTCGAATTTTCGAAGAGTTTTCTTTTAATTAATTAAAATATGAAAAGAATAAGCTCCTAATAGCAATAAAAATAGACATTAAAATATTAGCTATAATTTAATTGTTGCCAAAACAAAAGAAAATACTAGTTCATTTTCTTTTGGCTTAAAAATAAATTCATTTAATTAAACGTGAACATTAAAAAATTATAAAAAGTTAAATGATGCATATCACAAAAACTGATGTCATTATCAGTTTAAAAATTTAATACACATTGATATGTGCTAATGTAGTTCATGATGCTAATAATATACATTGTTCTAAAAGCAGTGATATTTTATTTTTAAAACCAACTTTTTATTTTTTTCGTTATTATTATTAGTTTACTGAACTGAGTCCGCGTGCTTAAATATTGCTTATATATTATTTTTTTTAAATCGCGTATTTTATTAATGATTCATCAGAAAATTTAAAAACATGATATATAAAAAGATCTTTTTTTCTTTTTTTATCTTAAAATTATTTATAATTAAGTTATATCCGTTGTGCAAATAAGTTTGATAAGATTTAATAAAACTCATAAAACCAGAAAAATGACATGGAATCAGAAGACTTTCATTTCAGCGAAGTATAACCCTAATTTCTGAATAAAAATCCTTTGGAGTTGCAAAACAAAAATGAAATGAGTGCAAATCATAAAACCGTAGAATTTCTCATTGCGTGGTTGTGCAGCACCCTCTATTGACAAAAATTGTAGCTATTTTTTTTTCCGGGGAAAAAAAAAGGCCAACTCTACGTGAATAACATTTTTGAAAACTGCATTCACCAATTTTTCAATTTTTATGAATTTTAAAAATGTCTACGTGTGTATGTGTGTAATTAAAAAAGAAAATTACATGTAAAGTTAAAATAATCATTAAAAAGTGAAGAAAAAAAAAACGTTTACATACTTAATACATAAGAAACTGCAGAAAAAAAAAAGACATGCAAACGTTATAATAATGTAAAAACTAAAAGTAAAAATACGCAAAAAAAAAAAAAAAAAAAAAAAAAAAAAATCATCAGGTGAACCGATTAATGTACAGTGGAAGCAGAGATGTTTCATATGCTACTAGTAAATACTAAAAAACATCACAGCCCTCTAAATTTTATCGAGAGAAAAGAAAAAGCCCTAAGAAGTTCAGAAACCAAAAATGATACATTTAACAAATACACAAAATGCAGATATGCCAACATTTTCATTTATTCCAGAGAATTGTTTATAAGCGCCCTTTTTCCACACCACTTTATTTATGGTGAAATTTTCTTCAACATATAATTACAATTAAATAAGAAAAAAATTATTCTTCAAGAAAAGTTGTATGGAAAAGGAGCAGATAATAACAATGTTTTAAAATAAATTAAAAACGTTTCAGGTTTTAATGTTTAATACAAATATATTTAAACTTATAAAAAGATTGAATAACAAACTTACATTAAAGATTAACCAATAAGGCCTTTGCATAAAAGCTACATCGATTTTAACTTCAAAATCATTTACATAAATAAGCAACAATTGCCACAAAACAGCTTGAGAGATAGAAATGAACAGTTATGGATGGCAATTAAAACTAAATAAGGTTAAAGAGAGTTAAAAATCCCGGTTTCAATCAGTGTGCGAAACGCCTCATTACAACTTTCAGACATATTTTAAATTTTTCCAGTTTATTAATTTCACCAAGATTGATGCTATCCAAAGCAGTCATAATATTTATTTGTTTATATTATGACTGATATATTAATATTATTTAATTATCCAGAGCAGTCGTAATATTAATTAACATGTATCTAGTAACAGTACTTTTATATACTATTGTGACGACCGAGTGTACGCCATAGCTCAATCTTAGATTAACTTAATTAAATATTGAAGTAATGACAGAGTCAAATTTATAAAATAAATATAGAGCTTTTATTTTTAGCTTAATAAAAAGGTTGGCGTTGGACTATAATCACATTCCAGTATCTTTATAAACTTAAAGGGCGGCCTTCATCAATATTCTAACTTTAAACAATTAACCATAATTAATATCTACTACTTCAACTAACGTCGTTTACTTCCCCGACTATACTCGTCTTTCGTAAGTGGGAGGATTCCCTTACACCACTATACTACTCGACTTACTATCTCCTACTCTAAGCAGCTAACTCAACAGCCTCCTTCTCTACTTCACTCTAAGCCGCTCACAACTAACTTTCTTCCAAGCAGCCTCTTACTGCTTCCCCCTAAGCAGCTACCATTCTCTCTCGGCCACCTCTTCTAAGCCGCACGCAACTCACTAACATCCAAAAACAATCTTCCTTCTCCTTTAATAGAATTCACTTTCCAAGGTATTAGCATATTACAATTTAATTTAGCATAGGAACTATCTGCATTCATCAACTGAATCCTAAACTCTTCACATTCACGTGTTGTTCATAAAGTGCGAATTTCATTTGTAGCATTACGCTAACTGTGCTATACCTCACACTATTAGCTTAAAAACTGTATAAAATCGAATCTATGAAGTAAGTGTCAAAGGTATTTATAAGAACAGAACATATATAACTAAATTTAATCTCACTAGAAGTCACTAGACGCTACCTGTAACCATTTTCGTTCCAGACAGGATTTTATAGAGAGCTCTCGCTGTTTTTGCCTGGCATTTTTTACCATATTCTTGTGCGTTATTATTAATTTCTATATTACCTCAAGAATCTTTCATAAATCTTAGAAAAAGTTTAAGAAACATAAAAAGTGCATACTTGCGTATTGTATTACAAAATGCATTGAATTACATGTTTTTAAGATTATAATATATTCTAATGTATACTGTAATCTAAACTTGTTAAAAATAATTTGGAATCAGGGCCTGGTTATCGCTGGGGCACGTGCCTCGGGCTCTGATTAGAAGGGGGTCCTAAAACCTTTCTCGAACATTTAATTCAACATGTTCTGCTTTTAATGCATAGATATTGTAAAAGAAATTTGGTTTAAATGTGTGGAGAGGCCCAAAATAGTATGTGTCCCCGAACCTCACACTAAATTAATTCTCTGTTTGGAATTAAAAAAAAAAAAAAAAAAATGTAAATATGAAACTTTAAAAGGAAGCATGATTGTCCGTGTAACGAGACACACGACCCTTAGAACTTCAAAAAACGTCGATTTTGTTAGAGTCTTTTTTTTTTTTCTTTTTTTTTTTTTAAGTAAATTATTGTTAACCAAGCTTCATTAGGCATGTCTAATTGTGACCTACAAGTTTATTATGTATTTTCGAATATAATTTAAATTCTGTGGTGAATTATTTAATAACTTATGTGTTAATATATATATATATATATATATATATATATATATATATATTCACATTTCGTGCAAGATATCTCTGAAACTACTCAATATTTTTTCTTGAATTCACAGATTTTGTAACATATGAGATCCTTCAAACTGAATCTAAATTCGTATACCTCCCCCCTATTTTTCATACGGATGATACTTCAGACTTTAAAAAAAAAAAAAAAAATTCTTTAAACATTTTTTTAAATATATTTTTAATCTAAATTTGAAAAAAATTAGGTTCCGTTTGAAGGATCTGATATGTTACACAATCTGTGAAAATTTCAAGAAAAAATATTAAATAGTTTCAGAGATATCCTGCGCGCAAGGTGAAAAACACACATTTGTTATTAATACATAAATTATTAAAAAATTCACTACGTAATTTAAATTATATTCCAAAATTCATAATAAGCTTATAGGTAACAATTAGACATGCTCAATGAAGATTAGTTAACAATAATGTACTTAAAAAAAAGACTATAATTTAATCGATGTTTTTTGAAGTTCTAAGGGTCGTATGTCCCCTTAACATCTTTTGAAAATCATTTTACGATTAGTAAATTATTGTATTTGTACTTTTCATACATAACACAAGAAGATGCTCAATTTAACTGAGCGAAAAATTGATGGCAATTTACCAGTAACATATTAAGATTGATGAAAGGATATGAGTAAATAAAACAAAAGGAATTTATTCTTCTTGAAAGGAACTATTTTACCGAACTTCTTCGAATTTATGATTTTTCATTTACACACTTCCATTTTTCATGAAAAATCCCTTGTTTCCTGTACACAAGCATGCATCATCTTGTTTAATGTACTTTTCTTTCAAAATTCTCGATGAAAGACATTTTTCATATCAATTATTATTACTTTTTTTTTTTCGAAATACAGCTTCTGTTTATGCGTAAGAAAATTTATAAATTTTATAAAACACTAAGAAAAAAAGAAAGGAAAATAGAAGATCGCTTTAAAATACATTTATTCAAATAAAAATGCACACGATATTTAATAGCTAAAAAAAGCAAGTGAAGCAAAAAAATGTATTTTTTATCTGTTCAAATTATTAAAGATGAACGTATTTGTATTAATGTTCAAGCTTTAATATAAATAACTGCCATGAAGTAATATTTGATTGAATTTCTCTTTTGTGATTGTTTTACAATCTAATTCACAATGAAAAGGCTTAAATAGTTGAAAAAAATGGCGCAATTTGTATAATTACTAACAAAGATCGAATTTCCTGCTTCATTATTTTTATAGTTATGCTATTATTAATTTAGTTTTAAAAAATGTGTTAAAATACAATAATATGGCGATTTTGCTTAATAAGTCTAAATTTTAATTGGTAATGAAAGCACATAACGTTAAATAATTTCAACGTTATACATATACATACGCACAACAAAAAAAAAAAAAAAAAATCAGAGATAGTGTACAGCTTCAATTTAGGTTAGTTTAGTTGCAACCATATATATATATATATAATTTGATTCTCACCAAATTTTTAAAATATTGATTGCAAAAGTAGTCTAATTTGGAGCATTCATGATAAAACGATTATATTTAATTAAAAACGTTTTAAATTACCTTATTAAAAATCCTATAAAATTGGCCAATATATTTTAGCTTCATCCGAAGCCATCATCAGAGCCCGATGACAGAAACAAAGAGCTTTGGCGGTTCACTCCCCTTTCATAACTTCGCCGTTCGTCATTTCTTCAGTTCGTTTCTCTTTTTCTAGGATCTGTCTCCATTCATGTGGAATGATGCTATGTTCAATATCGTTTATTGCGTCATGTGTGGTCAGGATTTCTATTGCTTCCCTTTTAAGTGCGTATTTGTGTGAGTTGAAATTTGAAATTTTTTGAAAATTAATTGAATTGATATTGATAGGGTTAGTGGTGTTATTTCTAGAAAAGGCTGTGTATGGTTTGTTGTATTTTAGGTCACTAAGGTGTTCGGATATTCTGTCTTTAATTTTTCTTTTTGTCATGCCGATATAGCTTGCTTTATTTTGATCGTGGTCTTGAAATTCAATTAAAAACGTTTTAAATTACCTTATTAAAAATCCTTTAAAATTGGCCAATATATTTCAGCTTCATCCGAAGCTCTGATGATGGCTTCGGATGAAGCTGAAATATATTGGCCAATTTTAAAGGATTTTTAATAAGGTAATTTAAAACGTTTTTAATTGAATTTATAATCCTTTGTAAACTTAAATATGTATTACGATTATATTTATTTATAGTTGTAGAACTTAGTACATAATACAGACATTTTAAAAATTCATATACGTAATAATTCGGATTCATAAAAAATGTTTTGAATGTTATATATAATTCAGTTAATAAGGGCTGGTTAATTTTAAATCTGCTTCATTATCTCCCATATTTGCTTGGAGAGGGGGACTCATCCACTAGTTAGTTAGCTTTAGTTTTAATTACATTTAAATTAAAGCACAGCTTAGTGCCAATGTGCGTAAATTCTGAATTATACTCTCCAAAAAAATTCTTAAACTTAAATAACTTTTCGACTGGAAAAATTATCATCACCTAAACATAAGCAATTTTAAAAGATTACGTATTCGCTCTCCTACTCTCCAAAAGTCCATCCGGAGATTCACTGATGTTTACTTAAACAGTTTACAATTATAAACTAAAGAACTGGTATACGATTAATATTAAAACATAAAAACTTCTTCGCACATCGTAAAATAAAGCACTACCGCTTTCGAAATCACATGGATTTTCTACTAGTAGTACAAAAAAGTACTTACTACTATCTTGGAGACAAAAGCAAAACTGCCAGAAAGAAAGACCATGTCCTTTCGAAAACACTAGTTCTTCAGTTTATTTTATAGTGTATAGAGAAGTTTTTATGTTTACATAATTTAACTGGAGAAATATTACACCTCATTCGCTTTAAAATATTTAAACTGAAAATATCAACATACAAGTGAACTATTGTGTGAATTTCTGTATGCCTAAAACTTCCCAACTTCTATAACCTTGTTTCAAGTAATTTTCACACTTCCTCCGAAATCAATGGCAATTAAACGAAACTTGAATGTACATCGTATTTTCAGCAAATTAAATTCCTCGTTTACAAATTACAATCTCAGCGTTATTTGCAAACAGTAGGGCCTCACTACTGTGCCAGTTTAATATCACGGTCATTTTCATAAAGTTACACCAGTAACCTTTTCTGCAACGATACAGATTATTCTACATATTTTATTAAAAGAATTATCAACGTTTCTTTAACGTTCGTATGGGTACGAAATTAACAATTTAGCTACAGTAAAAAATTGTTGATAAGTTTTACTATTTCAATAGTATACTATTTTAGTATTAGCTCTACTAAAATACTCTCTGAAACTAAGTCCTAAACTTTTAAAAATAATTTGATGACAAACTAGGCTAATTAATTGTTAACTGATTCATTACGCTGTTAAAAATACTTGTTGTTTTATAGTTTTTTACTGCATAATTATGCTGTAAATAACTGAATTGCTATATATATTGCAATTTCCACTAAATATCAGTCATTGGCTAAAATAATCTGTAATTGACCGTAGGAAATATATATATATTAGTATATTATTCTCGCTTCAACAGTCATATACGGTCAACGAAACAGTGAAATGCATGCTTTCATGTTTTTAACAACTGATCACGGTTATTTCAGTAAATCACTGTTATTTGTGACCACTAGGATCGAATGGTGGATCGCAGTATCTGAATGCATTCGCTGTCATTTAATACAGTCATTTACGGTTCAATATAGTCTAAATAGGTAACGCTACATATTATAATGCAGTAAAAATTAAAGAAACTATGTTGTGAAGGATTTCTTGTTTTATATATATATAAATGTATGTGTATGTATCTCTGCGAATAAATAAATAAATACATATCTGTATGTATGTGTATATCTGTATGTTTTATAATAGTAATAGTGTAGCAATACTTCTAATATGTTAATATAGTAAATTATATTCCGATAATAAAATGAAGTTTTAAATACTGATAACTATATAAAAATCAAAAATTCTTCGAGAACATTTTTTTAACAAAATTCTACATTTAACCAGAAAAAAAGATTCCAATTTAGATGAGATTAACATTTTTTTGAAATTTGATACACTAAGTTTTATCCCTTTTGTTATTCTCCTTTTAGTGAGCATTGGTAAAACAGTCTTGTCTAACATCGAAATATTGTTCTTAACTAAACTTGCCTAATTGGTACTACATTTTAATCAAACATTAAGCCTTTACTGTTTATATTAATCGTAAATGTACATTATTTTACATGAAACATAATAGACATTAAGTGATCGATAAAAATATAGTTAGGTGGATAGATGAATCGCATAAAATCTTTTTCTGAAATCAATTTATAACTTAATCAAATATTAATTTGATTTAGAAAAAGCAGTTTTATACATAACTGTTTGAAACTTCCAAAACGTGTTTGGTTTAAGAGGAAACAATATTTTATACATTGCTTTATGTTTAAAAATATATTAGATGTTCTTCTCGTTTTTAACGCAAGATTATGTACACTTTCACCGAACTAAAAATTAAAGAAAATTTTTGAGAGGGAAATAAAGTTTCCTGAACGGAAATAAATGAGAAGGTGCTTATTTTTTTGTTAAAGAAATGCTTTTTCTAAAACTTTGGTAGTCATGTTTATATTTTTTATTTTTTTATGCCCTTCATTTAAAAAAAATATTAAATAAATAAAAGGCTTTTTCTATCTAAAAGTATGGATTGTTCTGTTTATTTTTATTTTTATTTATTTATTTATTTATTTATTATAACTTTATTTATTTATTTATTTATTTATTTATTATATCCAATGGAAGATATGTTTCAGATTAATTCTTTTCCATTCTGAAGAAAATATTTATGGTTTAAAGTAATAAAATTTATAATTTTCATAAATCTTTACGAAGAAAAATGGAAAAATCCATAAAATTTATTTATTTGTAAAAAAAAAAAAAAAAAAAAAAAAAAAAAAATGCTTTTTTTAATAGTTGAGAAAAATTACGTAAAACTTTTTTTTTTTTTTTTTTAATGTAATTTCTTTATTAGTTTCTATTATCTTTTAAGTTTAAATTGTATGTAATAGAAATGCTTGTAATATTATCCAAGATAAATTATTATAAATTTAATTATATGTATACATATATATATATATGTATATATATATATACTTTTTTTTTTTTTTTTTTTTTTTTTTTTTTGCTATGAAAATTCACATTCATTGACAAATATAACACATCTTATATATATTTACTCTTACAAATGTTAAAATATTATTTTTCATTTATTTATGTTTTAAATTTCATAAGTTAATTTCTCGACTTATATTAAAATACGATAATATCCATATGTTACTTAATATGTTTATATTTTAATTGACTATAATTTTTAGAGAGAATGGACTGTTAGGTTTCGATGTTATGAATAGATATAAAGAAATATTTTTTTTTTAATATCTAACAATTAGTGGACGTTTATCCAAGGTGAAACCGGAGTACATGATTACAGAATCAGTCCTCTTTAGAAAAAAGGTGTTCAAATTGTGCACAGGCAGGGCAGTTACTGCCAAGGGAAAAGTCAAATATGTTTTAACTTTAATACAACGCCAACGTACGAGTTAAAGGTAGAGATTAAGTCGCTGATAGTCATAAAGATTCGTAGTAGATGGTATACATTAAATAATAAAATCACATGAGCGCATGAATATTCTTTGAAAACAAATATTTTTAAAGCAAAAGAGGTTTTTCAGCAAATACTTTAATTATTCCCTATTTAAAAAAACTCCTTAAATTTAAAGTCATTTTCATTATTTAATAGTCTAACAAAAATTGAATACCATTCTTTAAAAAATTAAATTTAATTAAAAAAAAAAAAAAAAAAAAGCGTAATAGTGAATGTTTTATAGTAAATTATAGTGAAACAAATATTTTAATCTTGATAACTAATAGAACAACTTCATAAACATGTTTATGAAACGTACATTCATATTAATGAAGATATCTACAAAAAAAAATACATTCTTCTTCTTAGTCTGTTAATAAATGATTTGACTAAATACTTACTGCAAATACACCATATATTTAAAAATAGTAATTTATAAAATATCAGTTGAAAGTGCATTTGTCAGTTTATCACCAACTAAAAATACTTTTATTGTTAATAATGCTATTGAACATATTTTGCATATTTAACACAAAATGATGCCCTTTTTCACAGGAAAAAAAAAAAAAAAGTGGCAATTTTTCTGGAGCATATGAAGATTGATGAATGGAAATAAATGAAAAGGAGTTTATTCTTCCCTCAAACAACTATTTTTCTCAACTTCTTCTTCAAATCCATGACTTGTCATTTAAGGCGCTTCCATTTCTCTCGAAAACTTCCATGTTTCCACTCTAGGTACATACATCATCCTGTATTTTGTCTTTTTTTTTTATAATTCCCTCCAGAAGACTTTTATCACATCATTTATTTCCTTTTATTAACATGTGTTTTATAATAAGAATAAATAACATAAATGTATGCGATTAAAAATAAAGAAAAATGCAAAATTGCTGAAATTTTACTAATTTTAATATCATAGGAAAAAGAACAGTGTTATGTAACTAACGGGGGCACATTAAAAACTTAAAAAATAAAATAAAAAGACGCGCATATATTTAAAAAAGTAAAAGAATGTATATTAAATTATATTACACAGTGATATAAAATTAAAATGCTATAGTAATCAGCGGATCTTCATAAACTTAATTGTGATCCTGATTTTATACGAATGAAGATGAATAGTCTTCTACTGATAAATAGATTGATTAATAACATAAAAAGATGCACATATATTTAAAACAGTAAAAGAATATATATTAAATTATATTACACAGTGATATAAAATTAAGATGCTGATTAAAATATAGTAATCAGCAGATCTTTATAAACTTAATTGTGAACCTGATTTTATACAAATGAAGATGAATAGCCTTCTAATGATAAATAGATTGATTAATAACATAAAAAAATGCACATGTGTTTAATAGTATAAAAGAATATATATTAAATGATATTACATAGAAATATAAAATTAAAATGCTGATAAAAATATAGTAATCAGCAGATCTTCATAAACTTAATTGGGAACCTGATTTTATACAAATGAAGATGAATAGCCTTTTACTGACAAATAGATTGATTAATATACAAATAAACAGATAGGTGAACTGCATAACATTCTTGTTAAAAAATCGATAAAAAGTTATTTGATCAAATATAATTATGTTTTACTTATGTTATTTTTAAAAAGGCAGTAATTTAATAAAAATCTTTAAAAAATAACCCAATAACCAATTCTGATAATAAACGGTCTTGTATGTATCATTTTATGGTTAATGAAGTTATTGAATGTTCTTTCCATACTAAACACAAGGAAATGCACACTTTTACTGAATAAATAACCTTATACATTCTAGGTCGTATGGCACTCACACCCCTATCTCTTACCCTGCATTTCAATATTATAAAGATCAAGGGCTAAAATAACAAGCACTGTACATGAACCAAATTCAAACTTGGTTTATTAACAGTTTTACTTGACATATAACTCTATGTGAGGTGGCTGCTGCCCGCCTCACGCCCGCTTCCTCTGTTTGGACACATACTTAATGTATGTAGAATTCAAGGCTTTTATTAAATTAAAATGTTTATTCGAAATTATTCAGACGTTTTCAAGTCGTTCCATTCCTTGAAACTTATGAATCTTGGTCAAACTTTCTAGGAATAACTTTACATGAACTTCAAAATGCAACTTTTGAAAGCCTGCAGTTAATCGTTTTTATGTTACGCTGAAAGAGACGTACACAAAAATTAACCGTTAGTACTCGATTTTAATATTTAGTTTAATATTTTAACATAATATATATATATATTATTTACTATATGGGTATAAGGTATTAATTTTCATTCCTAAACAGTTTTCATGAACATGGTAAAATATACTAAACCACTTCTACCAATAACATTCCATAGGAAAGAATATTTTCGCTTAATTATTGGTTGCCTTGTAAGTCGTCTATATATTACGTACACATCGCATTGTCTACTTAAACGTATTTCTATATTAATAACACGCACTACAACCAGAAACGAAGTTACATTAATTTTCAAGTATAGTCCCATCATATTCTAGTTCTTTTAAGTAGTAAATGGATAGTAAATGATTTCATACTGTATTCTACATGAAATAGCCTTTTATTCATATAAAAAATACTTTTTCATTTAAGCTTTTAAAGTGTAGTCTAAAGATGTTATACTGTACCTGCAAAAACTTTCACCCACAGATGTACTGTATATGAATTCTCTTGGATGTCCCTGAACACGAACCATTTGCGTGATCTCAGTGAAAAGTTTACAGTATCATCCCTATTTGATACAAATTTAGAATACCGAGTTTGGACTTTCTGCTACTGTTTGTTCTTGAGATAGGCTGATAAAAGACACACACACGTACACACAGATCAACTGTCAAAAAAAAATTAGTAGTAGTAGTAGTATTATACAGGAATTCGCAAAACTTCTAAGTATAACAAAATCGCAATTTTGAAAATTTGATCTAATAACAATATTTTCTCTATCATACACAGCCCCACTAGTAGCTGAGTGTTCCTGCGCTCAAAGTTAGTAGACAGGAAGTGTTGGGCTCGATCCCAGGTCGTGCACATCGACCTAAACTTTCGTATTTTTTCGTGGTTTCCTCTGAAGTTCGCGTAGATGCGGCCCAAGATCCCTTTGAAAGATCCCTACAGTGGGCATACCCCCTACAAGCCAAGGACCTTAGTGCAGTCATTTGGTCTTAAACCACACATCCCAACTCAACTATACCATATACATGGACAGTAAGAAATAAAAATTAATGATTTTTCTGAAGGCTGATGAACAGAAATAAAAAAAAAGGAATTTGTTCTCCTTTAAAAGAACTAGTTATCTCAACTTCTTCGAATTAGTGGTTTGCCACTTGTGCGCCATTATTTTTCTTAAAAAAATCCTTGTTTCCTATTTAAAAGCCCACGTCATCTTATTTAATACACTTTTTTTTCATAATTTAAATTGAAAGACTTCTTTCACATCAATTATATTTTATTATGTTTAAAAAAAATCTGTTTTAGAATAAAAATATTAGTAAATTATATAAATCTTTAAGAAAAATAAAATTAGAATATTATCGAAAATTGCATAAAATCTACCAATTAAGCAGACAGCCATGATAAAAAAAAAAAAAAAAAAAACCTGACAAATATTCTGAACAGCAGAAGAAACACAGTAAAACATATTCCATGTTTACGTAAATCATGTTATGTTTTATGTAAATAATCTTTACTAAAATAAAGATTTACATTCCAATAAAAATAAATTTAAAATTTAGAAGGTCTTCACAAAATAGGCGTGAACAAGCAATTACACACATGAAGATTAATAGACATTTACTGATAGAGAGAAATATAGATAGCTAAATAGACAGTGATATAGATAGACTAATAAACAGCATGGGTTACTTGTATATCGTACTTGTTCTGAAATCAGATAAAAAGTTATTTGATCAAACATTAATCTTTTTTACAAAAAAAAAAAAAAAATCACCGATATATTAATAGGCAAGCATAAAATTTGTAGTCCCTTTTTAACATATTAATTATGGGAGTAGAGGGTTGAAAATGGTATCATTCGAAAGGTATGGTTAGCCGGAAGGTGCGAATACAAATATTATTTTCTTATGATGTCAAGAAGGTATTTAAAAATACATTTATTTTTTATGCATTTTCCCCCATTTTTCCCTTTTATACACATATTCCTTTACATTAAAAAATACCTAAAAGTAGAAAGTTGTTAAATCTGGCAATTTCATAAAGCTCAAATAAAACCATAGACACAGTAATTTGTATAATGTAGACTCACTATACGCAAGCGAAGTGATGACGTCACTGTCTGTCCATGGAGCCATGAAAAAGATTTTCTATGTTAATCGTCCATTGTATTTTTTGTATAAAATTATTTAAAAATAACGGAAATTATCTGCCGATTTTAATTCCGATATTTGGGTATCCGCGTTTGTAATGATCGATAGATGGCGCTCTCTGAACACTGCAGTTGTTAGTAAATATAACAGCCACGTGTAATTATTATTATTTCTCCGCCATTTCATCATGGAAAGTCGATTGCATAATATGAGGATATGCAGTGGTGTGATAATTTCACCTTAGCCCACCAGA
Source organism: Salticus scenicus (assembly GCA_963930645.1). Taxonomy (NCBI): domain Eukaryota; kingdom Metazoa; phylum Arthropoda; class Arachnida; order Araneae; family Salticidae; genus Salticus; species Salticus scenicus. Next base: position 150,369,053 of record OZ005659.1, read on the forward strand.
GGGCGAGCATTTCATTACAATCGCGGATAGTTATATATCAGTTACTGTCTACATGTGTTTGATTGAGTTATTTTTTCTGTAAAATTGATAAAATTTTAATTTAAAATCAGAAAAAAAAAATGGCAAACTTCCAGTTTCGAATGTAAACATAAACATTTCATTTCAAAGGGTGATATTTAAACAATAAATATTCAACTAATATACGAAATAAAAGGAAAATGGATTTGTTACTAACTGTTGCATGTATAAGTAGACGATACGGAAAAAATTCCGATTTCCGTTTTTTGCTGAATTTACATGTTTTGAGCTTTCCTTACGTTTCAATTAACTGAAATTGGCTACTTATTTTTTAAAAAAGTGTATTTATTGCTAGCTTTTGTGGGTAGAAGAAGCAAGTAGAAGATACATAAAAACTTTTTATTTCCGGTTTTCGATGAATTTACACGTTTTGAGATTTCCTTGCACTTTAATAAAGTGAAATTGACTACTTATTTTTATTTTTTTAAAAGTGGATTTATTATTCTTTCCTCTGCATATATAAGTAGAAAATATAAGATTCAGAAAAGTTTTAGATTTTTGGTTTTCGATAAAGTTACACGTTTTGAAATTTCCCGAACTCAATTCGACCATTTTTGAAAAATAGTTTTTTTTTTTTTTTTTTTTTTTTTTTTTTTTTTTTTTTGTTCAAACACTGTATTTTATGAACCAATCGAATTAATTTAACAGAATTTGATACTTGGTTGGGCCTTGGTACCTATTAGCTTCTGGGCTGTATCACACAACAAGGGGCGTTTTCACGTTGCGATTTCTCTCATTTCAGGAAAGGCTAACATCTACAGAGAGAAATAGTTATATTAAGTAAAACTCCTGAATCAGTTAGAGTGAATATCGGCAAACAATTACCGCAGCTGTGTTGCAATTGCATTCCGTTTAGGACAAGGCAATAACTTTGCTTTGCCTCGCTTTGCATAAAAAATGGTCGAGTTTCGACCACTGGGCAATACTAGTACAAATAAAGCAGTAACTTAATAAAACTATTAAAAAATAAATAAATAAAAGAAAAAAAAGAACTGTTCTTTTATATACCATTTTTTTATTAACAAAGTATAATAACAATAATAAGGAAAATAATAATAATAATGAAAATTTTACAGTATGAAAATAAAGATTAATGGACAAAAATAAATTTATTATTCTTTCAAAAAACTATTTTTCTCAATATTTTCAAATTTATTATTTGTTACTCAGGCACTTTTTTTTTTTTTTTTTTAACTACCTGTTTCCTATCTAGAAGCATGCATCATCCTGCTTAATGTGTTTTGCTTATATAATCCCCACTAGGAGACATTTTTCATGTAGATTATTTTTCATTTTGGTGAAAAAACTTTTCTTTAGGAATAAGAATAAATAGCCGGTAAATTGCATAAATACTTGAAAGCAGAAATAAATGAAAATGGAGAATCAAAATTGCTTTAAGTATACTTATTTAATTAAAGCATAAATGGTATTTAATAGCTTAAAAAAAAAAAAAAAAAACATATATATATATATATACATATATTGTTACGAAATTGTAAATAATTGTAGTTATTTTTATGCAAATTCATTCAAAGAGGCTTAGTCAGGTTATAAAATGTTAATTTTCTACATTTTTAGTTTGTTTTCGCATTAAAATAGTTCATTTCTAGTTAAAAACACGTTAAAAATATTCCCCAAGGCAGGCCTTGGCGCCAAATTTGGTGAGTTTTTCGCTCCTTGGCGACTTTTTCGGCGATCTTGTCGAGAAAATATTTATTATCGATGTACCGAATATGGAAGCTCTAACTTGAATATTCTACGAGTTACCAGAACATTCTGTATTTTATTGAAGGGTATAAAAGGAAACCCAGTGCCGCAGGGTAGTCAGTCTCTCGCCAACCGCCTTACGATAAAGTGCTCCTGGCTAGTCCCTTGCTTGCAGCTCACTGCTGTGTGTGTTAATGCTATGCTACAGTTTATGCTGTCAGCTGCTATTTAAGCTGTGTTTACCCGTGAAACTGAAGTTTATACTTGGTTTACAGACTTGTAGTAGTCTCAAATTTTCTGTGAATAAAATTTGAGCTTCTGAAAGCTTCGCCTTTCATTCAGAGACAACTCGTGAACCCCCGTATACGCAACAATATAGATAGATAGATACATATATGTAATTTGAAGCTTAAATTTTATTATAAAAGATTGTAAAAATTACAGGAAATGTTTATTATTTTTATCACTTGAAATTTTCGTTAAAAAAAAAAAAAAAAAAAAAAAAAAAAAAAAGCTGTTATTTGAAAGTATATCAATTTTTTAACATGATTTTCCCTTCAAACTTCCTGTTTAACCCGAAAAAAAAAAAAAATCTAGCACAATTTCTCGACATATTTACTACCAAAAAAAATCACATATGCTTCAAGATTTTTTTTTTTTTTTTTTTTACAATAAATATCATTGTATTACATCATTTGGAAATATCATAGCAAAAAAAATTTTAAAACAAAAAATCCTATAAGTAAAAACAGCACACTAATAAAATGTTTTTAAACATTTAAAAAAAAGTATGTTGAAACTAAATTTTTTTTTTTTTTTTTAAATATCATTTTATTATTAGCAAATTTATTCAATTTTGTTTTAGGTTTTAACACAAGACAATGCACTCTTTGATTGAATAAGAAATCGATGATAATTTTCCAGGAGGAAATAAAGATTGGTGAACGAAAATAAATGAAAAATAATTTATCCTCGTCTTCAAATTCATGATTTGTCATTTACTCTCTTCCATATTTCTTAAAATCTCCTTGTTTCCAATACAGAAACATTTATTTTGTTTAACAGGATTTTCTTCTACAATCCCATCTTAAAAGGAATTTTCATAACAATTACTATTTTCTATTTTCTTAACAAAAAAATAAAGTAAATAAATAAATAAATAAAATCTTCTGTTTTACAATAGAATTATTAATAAACTACATACATCTTTGAAAATTGAAACAAAATAATCTAGTGTGGCACTAACGCGATTTTCTCTTACAATGCATTTCAATACTATAAAGTCAATATCATGAAAAACGGCAGTTTTTCTAGTGACGCAAGCGAAAAAACAAACGAACGCGACGACACTCAGCGGAAAATACGAACGAAAACTGCGACACCTTTATATACAGCTATTTAAAGTTCAAAGAAACCGCTGAAAGCCGACACTTAATATCTCAGGAAATATGGGATGTTTTTCTCTGATATTTTCAAAATAGTCTTTCACTTTCTGTCTGATCCTACCCTGAAATCGCTACATTTCTGCGTGCAATATATTTGGAGATATGAATTGGCTCATTTAAGTTGTAAATGGGCGGCATATGTGAGGAACAAATTTTTCTCGAATATGGCTCGACCGAATGTCGTTTAATTGATATATGATATTAATCGCTTTTATCTGATGTGCCGGACATCTCCCTTTTCCCTAGGAAAACTCTTGTTTTTTTTATAACTCAGTTTAAAAATCGAACTATTTTTTACTCCGAAAATACCGTGATGCGGCAGTTTCGCGGACGAATACAGTCTTCTTTTCTATCTGAAATACTCAATACCAAATAATCGTTTTGGCTCCCTCTATCGGGAACTGGCGTCAAAAATAAACACAAAATATATAATAATAATAAAAAAAAAAAAAAAAAAACATTTTTCTTTTTTTAATATATATATTAAATGAGTTATATGTATTCGACATGTGTGACAATGTATTTTATATGACATTTGTTTATCAAAAATATTCATTGTATTTACATTGTTTTCATGCTGATACGTTGTTAACTTTCAAAATTGGTTTTATTTTAAAAAGTGATTGCAACAACAAAAAATTTTTTCTTTATTTTCATAAAAATGACAAATAATATGATAATCATATGCAAATATTTGTAATTTTTTCAAAATTAGGTGATAAATCACTTAAACTACGGATTGAAAAAATTCTTAAAACAGAATTTGAAAATAATTAATTTGCTCATTAAGTTTCTAGTATATATATATAAATTACAAAATGTTAAGCCATAATAAAATTTTGAATAGATTAAGATTTTTTTAAATTAAATTCATAACAAACTATACTACTTAAATATTTACCAGCATAAAAATTTCACTTTTTAAAGATTTTTCTATTATTATTTATTTTTAACCGACTTCAAAAAAAGAAGGAAGGTTCTCAATTCAAACCGTATGTTTTTTTTATGTTTGTTAGCTCATAACTTCTGAACGGATGCTCCGATTTTGATACTTTTTGTTTTGTTGAAAAGGTCTTGGTCTACAATAGGTCCCATTGTAATATCTTTACGATCTAAAGAAAATACAGGGTGCCCAAAAAAATCAGTCCCAACTCTTTTAACTGCTAAACGACTGCAGCTATAGTGATAAAAATGGTATGTAAGTATAGCAAAGTGGCCATGCTCTACAAGGTTAAACCGCTTGCAGCGCCACCTGGTGGAAAATAGCGGAGTTAGTGTTCCTATCTCGAAAACGGTTCTACAGAAAAAGTAAATTACAAAGCTGAAGCGCATCACCGATTTAGTACAAAAAGATAGTTTAGACATTCATGCTAACGTTCCTATCTCGGAAACGGTTCAAGACAGGTTGAAAAAGTGAATTATAAAATTGCAGAGCATCATCGATTTAGTACGAAAAGATAGTTTTGACATTGATGCTAAAAATACAAGGCTAAAAACGTGCATTTTTTTGTTCGCAATTTCTTACACTATACATACTTGAGCTACATTGCTCACGTTGTAGCGTAGCTGCTGAGACATACGCTATATAGTTTAAAATACGGTTACTTGATACTTTTTGCTTTGTTGTAGAGATCTTGGTCTGAAGTAGGTCCCATTATAACTTCTTTACAATCTAAAGAAAATAAAGCGTCATCTGGTGAAAAACAGTGGAATTAGCGCTCCTATCTCAAAAACGGTTCAAGATGGGAGAAAAGTTAATTACGAAGTTGTAGAGCATCTTCGATTTACTACGAAAAGACAGTTTTCAGACATTATTGCTAAAAATAGAACGCTTAAAACGTGCAGTTGTTTGTTCGCAATTTCCTACATTGTGCACACTTGAACTACGTTGCAGACTTTACAGTGTAGCGGATGACACGTATACTCTGTGGTTCAAAGTACTGTTACTGTAAGCGGTCACATCGTTTAGCGCAAAGTCGTTTTCAAAAAACTTCAGAAAGGAGGGTGTTCTTAATTCAAGCTAAGTGTTGTTGCTGGTGTTTGTAAGCTTATAACTTCGTAAGAGATGCTCTAATTAACCGACTTCAAAAAGGAGGAGGATCTCAATTCAAAGCGAATGTTTTTTGTTTTTGCTTTTGTTTGTTAGCTCATAACTTCTGAGCAGATGGTCCGATTTTGATACTTTTTGTTTTTTTGTAAAGGTCTTGGTCTGAAATAAATCCCATTGTAAGATCTTTACGATCAAAAGAAAATACAGGATGCCCAAAAATTTCAGTCCCGACTCTTTTAACTGCTGAACAGCTGCAGCTATAATTATAAAAGTGGTATGTAGGCATAGTAAAGTGGACATGTGCTACGCGATTCAACCGCCTAAAGCGCCACCTGGTGGAAAAGAGTGGAGTTAGCGATCCTATCTCGGAAACGTTTCAAGACAGGGGAAAAAGTAAATTATAAAATTGCAGAGTATCATCGATGTAGTAAGCAAAGATAGTTTAGAAATTAATGCTAAAAACAGAGCGCTTAAAACGTGCATTTGTTTGTTCACAATTTTCTATTTTGTGCACACTTGAACGACATTGCATATGTTGTAGCGTAGCGAGAGACATTTATGCTATGTAAAATTCAAAGTATGGTTATTGTAAGCGGTCACATCGATTAACGCATGAACGTTTTAAACCGACTTCATAAAGGAAGAGGTTCTCAATGCAAACCATGTTTCTCATTGTTGCTGTTGAAATTTGTTAGCTTATAACTTCGTAAGAGATTATTCAATTTTAATACTTTTTTTGTTGTCGTAATGATCTTGGCCTGAAATAGGTTTCATTAGGATTCCATTAAGATATAAATAAATTACAGGATACTCACAAAAATCTGTTCTAACTGCTGAACGCATGCAGCTACAATGGTAAAAGCAGTATGTAAGTATCGATGTTGACTTCTGTCGGTCAGCTGGAAAGCATATTTTGCTCTTTATTTGAACTTTACGCTGCACAATTTCCAGCGCAGCAGGTGACACGTATTCACTGTAAAATACAATATATATGCCTAACAGAATTTTCGGTTACGAATACAGCGTATCCGTCCCTTACATTTCTAAAGAGTTTTTAATTTAACGTATGTTCGTTCAATAGTTTTTTGCTCATATCCGATAAAGACAAGAAAAGTTACACAACTTAAAAATGCAGCATTTGAGAAAAATCAACTTAAAAATAAATTGACTATAATAAAACTGGCACAACTGTCTCTCGAGTGGATAACTTTCTAGATGAAGATGTAATTTTTTTTTCACATTGGGTGCATTTCATGTATTTTTCAGTGACATAAACCAGTTTTTGAGTAATGTCTCTTTCCTTTGAACTTATGATTTGTGAAACTTCCGTCGAACGTCTTCTGATGCTCTGCTATATAAATAAGTTTTCACTGAAAAGAGAAAAATAAAATCTTTTTGTAAAAAAAATAGAACCGACTCCAAAAAGGAACTACTATTCAAACAACTAAAAATGAAAGAAAATTGGCAGAAAATGGAACTGTAAATTGCGCCTAAAAGTATAAAATAATTTCCTTCGCCAATTAACCTATAACACTACAATTAATCATAACTTTTGAAGTCGGCGCAAAATTAAATAAAAATTGATACCTTTTTTCAATACAAAAATCAAATCCTATTCAAAATACACATCTCACATTGTCACCTGCAAAACGCAGTCGAAAACTACTTTGATTCAAGAAAACAAATAAGATTTCGTAAGCAGCAAAAGTTGGCGAAGATGCTGGTATCTGACGTCCTTGGTGAAAGAAAAATCGCAAAATTATCTGGCAATCATATTTAATTTCTTTGGGATATCATGAATATTTTCATAAGGAATATCAAGAGATAAATCAAGAATATGAAACAACACATCGTACAATATATAATATGAAAATGTACATCTTGCATGTATATTTTTGCCTTACGTTTTGATCCTAAATTCCAAAATACACCAAGGATGATAGTTATCAAAGTTATACCAAATTTGCAAAGGAAACTCTAACTTCGTAGAAATATAAATACCGCATTATGAAGAATGTTCACTGTTTTATTTAGATGCTACTAATGCACCAATTGTATACAGTGATGAAATAATAAAGGAAACATGAAAATGGATCATTCGAAACAACAGCATTTGTTGCTACCGATCTAAAGACAAACCTTTAAAAACTAATTAAATTTTATTTAGTTTTGCGCCGACTTCAAAAGTTATGATTAATTGTAGTGTTATAGGTTAATTGGCGAAGGAAATTATTTTATACTTTTAGGCGCAATTTACAGTTCCATTTTCTGCCAATTTTCTTTCATTTTTAGTTGTTTGAATAGTAGTTCCTTTTTGGAGTCGGTTCTATTTTTTTACAAAAAGATTTTTTCTCTTTTAAATCAAATCTATACCTAAAAAATTTTTCGCGTTTCTTTCTTTCTTTCTTAAATTTAACAGTAGGGAGGTGGCATGAATATAACAATAAAAACTACTCCTGAAAAAAAAAAAATAAAAAAATAAAAAGATCCTCCTTAACTCGTATATACTTATTTCTTAGATATAATAGTGATATAAAATAAAATTGAAATTACCATGCATCTGCAACTTTTAAATTAGAAATTAATAATAACGCTGTAAATATTGTACACACTATTCTAAAAAATATGGCATAAAACTTTGAGGAATTTTTTTTTGGTGAATGATATCATTCAAATTATTAAATGACATAGAGGTTCAAATAGGATTCAAGGATGTTTATTTCCATTACAAAGGATTTTTTTTTTTTTTTTTTTTTTTTTTTTTTTTTTTTTACTATCACATATTTTTTAAAAACCTCTGTTATTCATTATTTAGTACAACATATTCTTCTGAAATTTGTGTAAGTACTTGTTTATTTTTTAATATAGCTTTCCTATACAATATCCATAAAATCTTAAAATTGTTACGAGGTAACCTGAGGCAATTTTAAGCTTTTAATTAAACACAAAAAATTAAGTAAAATTATAATATGTAACTGTTTTCACTTTGTAAAACTAATCTATTAATCAGTTTAAAAACTTAAAAGTCGTGGCCAAACCAACAATAATAACGATTAATACTTATACTAAATATTAAATGATTTTTCCGTAGCTTAATAATTACTGTTAACACAAACATTGTTACAGTAACTTGAGTTTGCATTATATTATAAAAATCGTAAAGGCAAATTCTTTACGAAAACAACTTTAAATTAAACTGATTTAAATTCATTTTGTATTATATAAAAAACTAATCAAGTTGTTCTGTAGAATTTTTATATGAATTTAATTTCATAGATTTTAGAAAAGTGAGTTTCCAAAGTTCATACAAAATCTCGCCAAACAGTGTCGAATACGAATTATTCAATTTGTTTTTATCTAGTAATTTTCGGAATTTCTAAAAACTGTGAAACACGTCTACGAGAATTTTTACGGAATTTTGTTTAGTTAAGAATAAAACAAATGTGTATAGTAGGGGAAGGGAGGGGGGCATAAGGACTCAGTGATGGGCAAATTTTAATTTTATAAATGTGAAATTTGGGTGGAGGGAGGGGGAATCTCTGTTAGTTTGATGGAAAGACCTTTTTAAAACAACATTTTAACACAAAATGTTTTTCTCTATAACTATTTGTTAGGAAAATAAGAAAGAAAATTTTTCTGTTAAAGTCGTCCCCCGTGTCTCGAGAACACCTTGGAAAATTTAAAAACTGTAAAAAAAAAAGGAGGCGGGGGGAGGGGGAGCTTAATCAGTTTGAAGGATCTTTGTTTTGTTTGGAAATTCGAACTGTAAATACAGGGGGGCGAAAGGCATATCTTTGAAATTTTAAACAAATGAAGTTCTTTTTGTAGTTTGTCGGAAATGTCTTCTACAAACAAAAATTCTTTTAATATATTTTGTTTGCCTCTTTTTTTTAATTAAATATACTGAAAATAGTCTCCATTATGTTCCTATTTCAGGATCACGTGGTTTGATCTCGTTTGGTTTATTTAAAAAAAAGAAAGAGAAAAGAAAGGAAAAGAAAAAAGAAATCGAAGCTGAATTGAGATAGAAGAAACCTTAGGAGGCAAACATTAAAATGTCGAATAGGAGGGGGATTAGGAGCTCATTTAAAGCTCTACTTAGACTCATATTTAATATGCACGCTTTTTACGTTTTCAAAACTTTCAAGGCGTTTCCTATAGATTTGGGAAGAAAAATGGGACTTTTAGAATGTATATATATAAGCTTCTTTAAAAAATGCCCCACGAGCGGTTCTGCGCTGAAAAGCTGGTGGATGGGAAGTGCCGGATTCGATCCCATCCCGCACTCTTCGACCTAGCCGTTCCTTCAGTGTTTTTTCTCCGAAACTTGCATAATAACGGGCTACGACCCCTTAGAAAGACCTCACGGGGGGCAATGTACTTATAGGCCTAGGACCCTAGCGCAGTCAATTGGCCTTAAAACCTACAAACAAACAACCTTAAAAAAGTATCGCTGGAAACATTTTAAGTGATTATATTTAGAAGATTTCTCAAAGTGCTAAAAATTCCTTATAAATTAAAATTTTAAAGTTAGATCTCTCATATACACTTTATACCCCCATAACCCAATTTTCGAAAATGAGGCAAAGTCCAAAATCCCTACACTACGTTTCAGAAAATTTTTAGAAATTCTAAAGTGATTCCGAAATACTAGGAAGAATGTGGGGACTATGTACAGTATGTTTAATCAGATAGAATAAAACTGATGCATAACATTTTAATGCATGTTTTTTAGAAAAAAATTTCTAAAAAGCGATTTCCCTATTAAAATTTCTAAGTGATCTAACTGGTAACTCCCCTCCTATTTTCCCCAGCTGAATTAATTTTAAACCAAACAAAATCTCTCTCAAATTGATTAAGCATCTTTTTTAGAATTATCAGAGTTTCCAAGGGAGGATCTGAACCTCATCCCAATGGTGCTAGGTATTTTGGAAAATTACTGTCATATCCTTAAACAGTTTTACTTTATGCCTCTACAATTTAAAAATAACAAAATATTTATCTTTTGTTCAGTCGATTGACCATTTAAAAATTTTTGTTAAGTTTTTATCTAACTAAAATCGATGTGGTGAAAACTCTTTAGAAACTTATTCGTAACACTTTTTTACAAAAACTTTCGTACACAAATTATTTTTTTAAACATTTATTTTGAATTTTCTGTTAGACTATCTAAGAAATAGTTGAACCAATGAGCTATATAAGAAATTGAATATTGAATAAAATAAAAAATCTTTTTTATTTATTTTTTTATTTGTAGAAATTTTTGTCATTTTTAAAATGTACTATATTATGCCTTTGTAATGTTGCATGTTTCCATCCCTCAAAAAATATTCTTTCTTAAGTTTTTTTTTTTTTTTTTTTTTTTTTTTTTTTATCACTTTTTATAAAATTTTGAAATTTCATTTAGTTTGTTATTTTGTTCGAGTATGACCTATAAAACAAAAATTTTTATACAGTGTTATAACTCATTACCATGCTCCTTTAATTTTACGTTTTGATCATTAACCCCTAAAAAGTAATGATATCAATGCAAAAAACCCTTAACGGGTTAAAAGTTTGTAACGCAGCACTGCACTTTATGGCTATAAGAATTAGAAATACGGGTTTTAAAATTAATGATATCAAATTTTCAGTGACGCTTTGATATTAATTAAATTATACATAGATTTTCTTATTTGAATTTGCTTTTTTCTTTCATTTATATTTACAGTGTAAACGTTATTTTCAAGATAAAATAATATATAGCATTTACTCATTGATACCTTTCCATTCACATCTCTTATACTATGAAAGCATGTGTTTTAAAAGAAATTATATGAAATTGCAGTAACGCAGGGGTGTTACATTAAATGATTTGTTTTTAAATTCCACTGCAATTATTTTGTTTTGCATATTAAAGTATGTGTGCACATTGAAATATTGCTTTTAATTTTCAAATACGCTGTCAAATATATCACTTTCATTAAGCTTACATTATGTACTGAAATATATTTATTTCAATGAATTATTCTATCTTTTGCGTCACGCCATCCAAAACTGTAAGTAAAATATATGGAAATGTTTACTTTGTGTCATTTCATCCAAATAAATTGAAAATGCATGCAAATAGATATTGTGCTGCAAAGAAAAAAAATTGTGAAATTTTTTTCAGTTTTGGATGGCGTGACGCAAAAGATAGAATAATTTATTGAAATAAATATATTTCCGTACATAATATAAGCTTAATGAAAGTGATATATTTGACAGCGTATTTGAAAATTAAAAGCAATATTTCAATGTGCACACATACTTTAATATGCAAAACAAAATAATTGCAGTGGAATTTAAAAACAAATCATTTAATGTAACACCACTGCGTTACTGGAATTTCATATAATTTCTTTTAAAACACATGCTTTCATAGTATAAGAGATGTGAATGGAAAGGTATCAATGAGTAAATGCTATATATTATTTTATCTTGAAAATAACGTTTACACTGTAAATATAAAGAAAAGAAAAAAGCAAATTCAAATAAGAAAATCTATGTATAATTTAATTAATATCAAAGCGTCACTGAAAATTTGATATCATTATTTTTAAGACCCGTATTTCTAATTCTTATAGCCATAAAGTGCAGTGCTGCGTCACAAACTTTTAACCCGTTAAGGGTTTTTTGCATTGATATAAACCCAGCAAAACCTCAAATGACGGCCAGCATGAGGCCAAGTGCTGGTTGCCAGCAGTAGCTGCAATTGGCCCGCCGGTGGCAAAAGTTAACGTTGCCGCAGGGAATATGTTACGCCGGCCATCAGTTGGCCGTATTCAACCGATCCATTGTTGGCAGCCAGCAGTAAGTTAAAAATAAGTTAGTGGGCCGGTGAATGGGTCGTTGCTGGCAGCTAGCAGTATGATGAAAATATGTAATGGGCCACTGTTGGTAACGAACATTAGGTTGGAAATTGTTAGAGGGCCAGTGTTGGGCCATATGGTGGCAAATATAGTTTTTCCATGTTGTTGCTGGCAGCCTACAGTGGGACAGCTGTGGCAAACATAAAAAAATTACATTACTGCCGGCAGTCTTCATTGCTCCTTTATATTTTCCTATTAAGGACCCGCTTCACTCACCGTCATCGGAAGCCGAAGCCAACGTTATTCTATGGGAAATTTTCTTTACAAATAACTTATTAACTAATACACATTTTTAAATTCTGTTTTCACATTCGGAAAATTCCCAACTGTTAAATTGACGGACATTTAAAAAAAAAATATTTTTTTAATTTTTTATATTTCATTTTGAAGCTGCAAAATACGAATTTTCAATATGTGAAATTTTTCATTTTGCAATTTCAAAATAAAATTTTAATAATTAAAAAAATACATCTTTAAAAAAGGTCCAACAATTTAAAAGTTGGGTATTTTCTGAATGTGAAAACAGAATTTAAAATATGTATTGATTAATAAGTTATTTGTAAAGAAAGTTTCCCATAGAATAACATTGACTCGGACTTCCGGAGACGGTAAGTAAGTCCGGAGAAAGTAAAAATAGAAAATTTACTTATTTATTTGTAAAAGGAATATTGTATTTTAAAGCTGCAAAAAATAAATAAATAAATAAATAAATAAATAAATAAATAAAATAAAATAAAATAAATAAATAAAATAAAATAAAATAAATAAGTAATGCAAATATAATATTTTTTTCCTTCTAATGTAGGGCCGCGGTAGCCCAGTGTTTAGAGCGCCGAACTCGTAATTGGAAGATTGCAGGTTCGGTACTCGAGCCGGCCAAAGACCGTCGTGTACACTAATGGTGGCTGGTGCACGTAAAATCTGTCGTGGCCGCAAAGTCCTCCACGTTCCCATAAAAAATTATACCTCTGGGTTCACCGAAGCGGGACAGTCATCCTTTCCGTGGAGGATCAAAATTGTGATGGCATATCTCCGAACCACCACTAGGGATGTGTCCCAGACCGTCGCCAATTGCCCATCTGTGCAGCATTAGTGCGCCGTAAAACCCAACCACCCATCCTTCTAATCTAATTAATAGAACTCTACGTATTTATGTTAAAGCTTAAGCTTAATTATTGCTATGTAATATTATTTCGAACCATCATATTAATAAATTAAAATCATCATGTAAATAAAGCTGTAATATAATAAACAGTTTTTAAAAATTCAGTGATTGCCAGTAAACACACTGTTAAAAATTTAGTGTGAGTTTGAACCATAGTCAGGGCTTGAAACCAACACTTGGTACTGAAGTAGCTTCAACCACCCGATGGCTTAACCTTTTACCGTGATTTGTAATTCTATGATGAAACAAATATTGGTATAATGTTTTAAATAATAAATAATAATAATGATAATACAACATTCGACCGCAGCGAGGTTGAACTGAAGACCCTCTTGTCTCAAGTTTATCACTCTGGTACTGTGCCACTCATTCTTGCCCAAAATTTCTGTTTTGTTGATTTTGATAAAAGAGGCTAAATTTTCTAGGGTCTTATCTAGACCCACGGGTATGTTGTTGCACAAAATTTGCACTTTACCCTATGTTGTCGATCACGCTCTTTAATATAAGCTTGATTTGGTTTCAAAAAGAATTTTACTGATTCATACTTCCTAGACTGTCTAATAGATTTTTCTCTCTTCTTAAAAGGATATACTTAAATACATTTTCTTAGAGTAACACCTGGTTAGTGACCAATTGAAGAAAGAACTTTTTTTTTCTCTCTTGTAATGAATGTTGGTTTTGAATGACATAATATCACTCATATCATCACTTCATATATTTTATTTTTACTTTCCGGCTTACAGTAGGTGATTTTCAGCGTGCTAGTGGGGCCATCTCCTGAATACAATAGGAAATACAATGACATGTACGCCTAAACACTTTTCCAAGTTTTGGTGCAACTGAAATTCAATCGCAAGAAGTAGAAAACTAAAAAGTGAGGTTGAAGCATATTATGGAATTACTTATAAATTTACTCCATATAGTGGCTCAAGTTTGAACTGAAATTTTTAACAGTGCAACGTTTTTGACACCATTTTATGTTTAACAAAATTATTAAATGATTTTTTTATTTATTTTTTCATACATATCACAAAACAATGCACGCTTTACATAATAAAACTCGATGATATTTTTCGAAGGTGTTTGCGATTGATGAAGGTAAATTTCTTTATCAACTTTATTCCTCTTCTTTCAACGAACTATTTTACTCAATTTCTTGGAATTCACGAATTGCCAATTACGCACCACAACATTTCCTGCCTGGAAACATGCATCATTAATTATGTTTTCCTTTCGTACATTCTCCTAGGAGACATTTTTTACATCAATTATTTACCATACTTGTGGGGAAAAACTTATATTTAGAATATTAGTAAACTAAATAAATCTTTCAGTTAAAAAATAGATTATTACCAAAATTTTACAAATTTTATTAAAATATAAAAGAAACACAGTTTTATCAGTTTAAAGAGACTTATAAAAAAATTAATTGAAAAACAAAATATTTTTTTTTTTTTTGTTTAAATTATTAGATACGATTTCACTTCCTTTGAAACTTAAATTTTAATAAAGAATTAATTAAAATAATTTAATATTACTTGGTTGTTAATTTCGTAATTTTTGTATTTGTTTCACAATTTATTTCGTCATGAAAATTTCCATCACGAATGACATACAGTTTATATAAATTACGGAAAAATATTTAAATTTCGTGCTTCTCTTTATTTATAATAAATTATTTAGTTTTATTGATGAAAATATATTAAAACACAGTGGTGTAGTGTACATATATTGCGTAATAAAATCTGATATTACTTAACAATAAAATCTTTAAACAAATGTATAGAAAATTAAACGTAAAACTGATGTTTAATTTTCTGATAGTCGTTATGAAATGTAACCAACTGACCTCAATCCGATTGATTTCTGGTTATAGGGTTATACTAGGTTTATATTAGGGTGGTCCGAAAAAAAATTTTTTTTTAATTTCAAATCGCTATAGTGCGGAAAAGTTGCCATTGGTATAGACATGAAAAAAGCACTAATTATTATTTTTTTATTAATTTGTCCTCCGGTCGCGCAATGCCATCGAAGTTAGCAAAAAATTGTGAAAAACCTTAATTTTTCATAATTTTTTTTAACACGCCAGATGGTTTAAATTGCGTTCCTATCCCATGAATTAACTACTAAAAGTATGTAAAATCAATATATATGCACTTGTTATACATTTGTTTCATATCTTCCGGTCGCGCAACATAGTACAAAATGAGTAAAATTAGTAGTTTTTTCAAAATTTCAAAGTTTGACTGTTTAGTACATTTTAATCATACGACTTCTAGAAATGCTATAGTTTAATTCTATTACAATAATATATTTAAAATCCAAGCATTGTAGATAAACATGGCTATAAGATAGACGTGGCGTACGTGACGAATGCCAGCGATGCGCGCGCAGCGCAGCCAGTCACAGCCATTATCGTTTCCCGCTATTTCCTTTTGTCTGCTTATGCCGCTAGCTCGAATCAGTACTAGATTGTGTTGTACTTAAGTCCTTATTTTTCTGTCTACTTTTGCGTTCAATGTTTGTACTTGAATGCGACAGTTATTGATACAATGGATGTGCCAAAGAAAGTTTGTATAGGTACAAAACCTAGAAAAGATTTAGAGTTCCCTATTTTTGGTCACCCACGAGACTTGTTACACAACAAGCTTCCTACTCATGAAGATGTCCTTCGCTGCTGCTTTCAACAGAGATTCAACCTAGCTGTGACAATAAACAACAAGAGTGTATCTTTTTTAAGAGAAGCCTCAACAGTGGCAAAGAAAATTATCGGTTTATATGACAAAGCCTCGATCCCAACTGTTACGGAGTGCAAAGTCATTCAGCTAATTAGTTCTTACTACGAATCATACAGTAAACTCAGAAAGTTGTTTCATCGTGACAAAGAAAAACCAGCATTCAAACTTAAACTTGACAATTTGAAGAAGAAAGAATGCTCTCTTTTTGATATCGCGGCGTGTAAATGTGTAATTGTTGCTAATGACTGTTCATGTAAGAAATCTTCAGATACATGTGTATGTCCTCTAAGTTTGAACTGCATTTGTGAAAGAGAAAAAAATATTCCACCTTTTGAATTAAGGTTTACGTACTTGCACATTTACACGCCGCGACATCAAAAAGAGAGTATCCTTTCTCCTTGAAATTGTCAAGTTTAAGTTTGAATGCTGGTTTATCTTTGACACGATGAAACGACTTTTTGAGTTTACTGTAAGATTCGTAGTAAGAACTAATTAGCTAGAATACTCTGTACTCCGTAACACTTGGGATCGAGGCTTTGTCATACAAACCGATAATTTTCTTTGCTACTGCTGAGGCTACTCTTGAAAAAGATACATTCTTGTTGCTTATTGTCCCAGCTAGGTTGAATCTCTGTTGAAAGCAGCAGCGAAGGACATTTTCATGAGTAGGAAGCTTGTTGTGCCACAAGTCTCGTTGAGCGACCAAAAATAGGGCACTCAAAATCTTTTCTATTTATTGTACCTATACCAACTTTCATTGGTACATCCATTGTATCAATAACTGTCGTATTCAAGTACAAACGCTGAACACAAAAGTAGAATACGGACTTAAGCACAACACAATCTAGTACTGACTAGAACTAGCGGTATGAGCAGACTGGAGAAAATAGCGGGAAACGATAATGGCTGTGACTGGCTGCGCTGCGCGCGCATCGCTGGCATTCGTCACGTACGCCACGTCTATCTTATAGCCATGTTTATCTACAATGCTTGGATTTTAAATATATTATTGTAATAGAATTAAACTATAGCATTTCTAGAAGTCGTATGATTAAAATGTACTAAACAGTCAAACTTTGAAATTTTGAAAAAACTACTAATTTTACTCATTTTGTACTATGTTGCGCGACCGGAAGATATGAAACAAATGTATAACAAGTGCATATATATTGATTTTACATACTTTTAGTAGTTAATTCATGGGATAGGAACGCAATTTAAACCATCTGGCGTGCTTAAAAAAATTATGAAAAATTAAGGTTTTTCACAATTTTTTGCTAACTTCGATGGCATTGCGCGACCGAAAGACAAATTAATAAAAAAATAATAATTTGTGTTTTTTTCATGTCTATACCAATGGCAACTTTTGCGCACTATAGCGATCTGAAATTAAAAAAAAGTTTTTTTCGAACCACCCTAGTTTATATACTAGGGTTATTTAGGGTCTTATACAAGGTCAGGCGTATTAAACCCTCGACGATAGCTTTAATGCCCCAATCCAACCATTCCCGCTCTTCAATGTATTTTTCTAGTCAATTTTATCCTTTTATTCCTTCCGATGTTAGTTTTTTTTTTTTTTTTTTTTTTTTTTTTTTTTTTAACATTGTGAGTTTTTTCGTTTTGATCCTATGATTTTTCTCTGGAATATTAGTCTTTTTTCCCTCGTTTTCTACATTCTAAAGTGCGGAATTTTTCCTTCCGCGCAATCTCTCCTAGCTTTGCCTTATATATATTATAGTGCTTACATTAAATCTTTCATGATTTTTTTTTTTTTTTTTTTTTTTTTTTTTTTTTTAATAATTAGTGAAAAAATCACGTCTTTAAAACATTTCTTGAATCAGTTAGATATATTTACCTTGCAGTTAAGTATTTTAAATTATGATAATAAACTCTTTTAGAGTTCTTTATTTATTTATTTTTAGTCTGTTACAAATATAACAAAACAAACTTCGGCAATAATTTTCTTCCATATATCTATCTATCTATCTATCTATCTATCTATATATATATATATATATATATAATCCTCCTCCTCACCGTCCTCTACTTCGTACTTTAAATTTGTGAATTAACACGCCTCTCTGAAACTGTATTAGAATTACTATTGTACAAAATTCTGTAAATATCGATTACGGATTCCCCATTTACATTTTCTTCCCGTCTAAAATATTTCAAATTTTATTTATTTTCTCTTAAAATTTAAAAAAGAAAAAAAATGCCCTAAGCTGAAGTAATAAATTTATATTTATTTTACCAGCTGAAGAAAATTAATTCTCCATTCGAATTTCAATGAAATATAGCATCACATATTTTTAAGATTTCTTTATTTTTATCGAATTTAGTCTCTTAAAATTCAAGAAAATGTGAAATAAAAAGTAAAGCTTTAGGAAAATCTATATTTCCTTTGCATTGGAATACCACAGTATTTCAAAGTATTATTACATTTCAGAATGTGTTATGAATCTTAAAATTTTACTTTTAACTCCATAAAAATTTCTAACTATTTTATATTCTTTATTATACAAACAAAAAAAAATAAAATAAATAAATAAATAAATAAAAAGGAAAGAAAGAAAAGAAGGAAAGAGAAAACATCTCCCAAGCAATTTATGTATTGCAATAAAATAAAATATTTAATATTTTTAATTTGGATTCAAGCACAATCAAAATAATTTAAATGTTAGTTGAATTTTAATCCTCTTTTTTTTTCGCTTTATTTACTACTAGCTGACCCGTCCGACTTCGCACTGATGAACAAATTTTAGTTAAAGATGGATTGATATGTAAAAAATCAAGAAATATATCAGTTTATATGTTATAGTCAGGCAATATTATTAACTGGAAAGTCAAAATATAATTTTACAATTATTTTTTTTAATTAGTTGTTAAATGTTGGCAATTTTTACTTAATGCAATTTATTTATTTATTTATTTATTTCATAAAAAGAAACATTTCTTTACTCATGAATAAAAAATATTGAAAAATAAACCTATGACATGAAAATGTTTTTGATAAAATTGACGTCATAATAGCTTTAATTATTATTTATTTTTTCATTTCGCAAATATATTTAATTTTTTCCATAATTGATTATTATTTTAATAATGTATATTAAAGGAGAAATCAATAATATGAAACAATATTCGTACAATATATACTATTACAGAATCTGGTGTGAAACAACCACACGACTTCCATTACCCACTATTACACGTAATATATACAATTTTTTGGAGATATTGCTTGCATTTTTTGAGATTTTCGAGTAAGAGAAACTTGATACACGTATAAAGACACATACAACAGAGTTTGCATAGCGAGTTAAAAAATAAGGGGAAAAAAATAGATAGTTATTTTTTTAAACACGAATTTCCGAGATCTAAAACTGAACTACCTAATCAGGATGACCGTTAATATTCCTGTAATAAGCACGTAATACTTGAGAAAGGTTATCTAAATTGGATTAAAGAAAAAATTTTCAAGAATACGTTAGAGCCGTTTTTGAGATACCAACTTTTACCAAAACTTAATATACTCAATTATTGACCTAAAAACAATAATTACATACAAAAGGATATTTAATAGGAAGTTAATATGGCGAGTTTGAAAAAAATTCGTACAGGCGTTTTTAAAGGAACGCACTTGCGGAAGTCTGAAATTGAGCTGTTTATAGAGGACGCCTATCAATTTTCCTGAACTAAGCAACTTTTCAATCGAAAGGGCATCTAATATATTATTTATATAGCAACTTTGAAGAAAATCATTAGAGGTGTTTTTGAATATGGGCTTAGGGTCCCATTTCTGGTTTTCGATGACCCAATTCCGGTTTTTCAATTTTCACGAAAATTTGGAAAATTTATCTGTACACCAGACCTGAATCACTTGTGAAGTTTAGTAGTTCTATTTTAATTAGTTTTGGAGATATGACAGCCAGAATATTACACACACACGTGCACATATACACACACACTGACCAATTGCCAAAACCTATACAATACTTCCACTACCTACGGTAGTAGGGTAATTGAAGTAAACACATACATCTCGTATTTACTACGATAATATACAGATTTTCGTATTACGTTTTCGATCGCCAAATACAAAAATCGCCAATGACGATAGATATCAAATCTATGCTTTGTTTTCAATTAAAATATTGAAAATTTTAATTAAAAATTTATTTTACCAAAATTTATTATAGCTTCTAGCACTTAGAGAGAGACAGTGTAACTTTTGATTATTGAAAGAAAAAAAAAAAAAAAAAAGCAATCAGCTTTTTAGTTCTAGCGATCGTTCTCTACATATGCATATAAACCTTTCTTTTTTTTAATATTAGTATAGCTATAGAGCATAGGTATATTAAATAGGTTTCCAGTCAACATAATTTAACTCAAATAATTAAATGCTATTTACATTTCAGTAATGGCTGTATGCGCTATGTATATTGAGCTACTTGCCATAACTGTTAGTTGCTAAAAATAGTCGCCAAATAAATTTAAACATCTCAATACGCAAGCGAAGTATGACATCACTGACCGCCCGTGGATGCAAGAAAAAGATTTTCCATGTTAATTGCTCATTGGATTTTTTTTTTTTTTAAATTCTAGAAGAATTATTTCCCGATTTTAATCCTCATATTTGGGTATAGATATGTATTAGTTATTGTATGCATGCATTAGATTGAGTTATTTTGCTGTCAAATTGACAAAATTTTAATTTTAAATTTCAAAACTGTCACCCTTGGCGTTTTTTGTATTTGGCGATCAAAAACGTAATACGAAAATATACATGCCAGATGTATATTTTCGTAATATGTATTGTACGAAATATTGTTTCATATTATTCGTTACACTCTTAATGTAAGTTTTTAAAATAACCATGATTTTTGAAAGGAATTAAATTATATTCGCCAGATAATTTGGCGATATTTTTTTTTTTTTCTGCCAAGGATGACGGATATCAAATCTATTCCGCTGCAACATATTAGTATATTATATCAGATACTTTATTTAGACATTTGAAAACAAATTTGACTTCAAATTATGATAGAATATTTATCCTTTCCCTTTTAATTAGTTTATTAGTTGGATGTTTATTGTGTAAATATCATCCTTTGAAATGAAATGTTTATGTTTTCAATCAAATATGGAAATTTGCCATTTTTTTTTCTAGAGTTTTGAAATTTAAAATTCCAATTTTATCAATTTTACAACAAAAACAATTTAATCTAACGGATGCACATGATAACTAATACATATCTATATCCAAATATGGGGATTAAAATGGGGAAATAATTTTCCTCGATCTTTATTATTTTTTTACAAAAAATCCAGTTCACTTTTTATATTATTGTTCGCGTGAAAATATATTTTATTATATGTCTAAAAATAAATTAATTCGTAAATCTTTTTGGCAACAATTATAAATTAAAATAAATAATATTATAAAATAGAATTTCTTATTTTATTTTATTTTATTTTATTTATTTATTTATTTTTAAATTCCAATTTCGTTTACACACATCAGTTTAAACCACGGAGTAATAAAGACTCCGTGGTTTAAACATTGATGCTTAGATATTATATCATATCATATCAAATTAAATTATTAGAAAAATAAACACTTTTAATTTTATAATGACGTCAGATTTAACGTGTAAGTTTAACAATTAAAAAAGCTTTATATGAATTTCAATTTAATGCACGTGCAAATATATTTCTTTTCTTTTCACGTCAAGATATTTTAAAAACGAAATGAATATGTAAATGTTTCTTTTATGTTGGCAGCAGCTAGTTTTTTTAATATTTCATTATTTCCATTTCTATTACGGCTTCTATGGGGATTTTAATTAAAATGCTCAGATTTTAAACTAAAATTTATTTTATCAAAATTAAATATAGCCTATAACAATATGGCATACTGTAGCTTTCGGTCAGTGAAAGAAGTTTTTAAATCGGTTCAGTAGTTTCAGAGATTACCCTCCACAAACAAACAATTTTTTGCGCTTTATATAATGATATAGATTTAATATTTAGGAGAGAACGCGAACCATTATTATTCATTTTGTATGCGGTTGCTTTGACGCTATACTCATGCTAGCATTTTTTTTTTTTTTTTTTTTTTTTTTTTTTTGTCTAATAGACGGTTGTGCTAATTATTTCGTCTCGAAAAAATCGTCACATAGTTTTCTTCTTTATAGTACTTATTTAGAATAATATTGTTTAAATATACGTACAATTTTGCAATTACGTATGCAAATACGTACAATACAATTATGTTGCAAATACGTACAATACAATACCTGCAATTTTACTTAACTGAATGAAATGAAAATCCACCAGTATTTTGTAGATTAAAGTAGATAAATAAAAATAAATTTAGTTACAGACAGAAAATTCACATTATTTACTAAAATTAATTCCTAAGTCATGGTTTAAAAAAAAAAAAAAAAAAAAAAAAAAAAAGTACAAACTTTTAACGTAAGAGACAGATTTGGAAAACTCATTGATTAATCTCAAAATAGATGACATTTAAAAAGGTTTTATAAGTATACCAATTTTTATCGAAACCTCTGTCGTTTGGTGTCATGTCTTGGATGATTTGACATGTAATAATTAATTTACTAACTATGAAAACAACATTGCATAGCTTCAGCTTGAAAATTTTTATGTATTTTCGTTCTTTAATTTAAAAACATAATATATACAAATTTAGTAGAGCCACTGTAATACAAAACATTATAAAGAAGTCTCGTGAATCCATGATATATTCATTTAGAAATATATTTCCCGGACACATTTATGTCCTTCTTAAATAACCACTAAGTCAAAAATATGGGAAATATCAGATTATGTAGAACCCTAGTCCTCGATTTCTTAGGAAGCCCAAGATCTCAACTTCTAAAGAAGCATTATATGAGTCTGAACCCCACATTCGACTTTTAGAGAGAATCACAGCTGAAAGTCTCCCCACGAACCATTCAGCAACAACCCTCAGATACAGAAGAGTGTAACCTGTTTAAAATTTCGCCTGAATTACTGGTGCGTCCGCCAGAAGAAGCTTGTGATGTCTTCGTTTCGACTTTTTCTTGATTCACCGTACTTATATTTAAAGAGACAGCCAAATTTCTTTTAACTTTGAAGTGAAGACGGGCGTGGGATAAAGAAAGAACTCACTAATCTACAAAAAAGACATTTAAAAAGTACATAAAAGCCAAGCTCAAAGAAAGAGAATGGATTAAAGTTGTGTCTAAAAAGGGTGTGATATCAAATTCCCAAGCTTATATTCTAATACTTATTTAATATTCCCTTTTAACTAAATTTTCACATGTAAATCAAGTGCCTTATGATATGTTGATAGAAATCCTTCTTTCCTGTACTAAATACATAACAGCGTGTTTCTGAAAATTATTTTTTTTTTTATTTATGCATGATGGGCTTGGCGGCCATCTTTCAAAATTTTACGTTAGATTGAATTCTTCTATAAATATCATCAATTATAAGATGGGTTAGTTGACTGGGTTTTATATCGCACTAGTGCTGCGCAATGGGAAATAATTATAGGATGGGGGTGCACCAAACTTAACACTGTTAAAACTTAAATTGATTCAACTTGTGTGCATAACGGGGCTTTTACGATATTTTTCCCGCATTTTTTTTCTTTTTTAATCTGAATATTTCAGCCTCTGTTGAATGGAATAACCATATTATTTTTACTAGATATTTATTTCAAGAAGCTACACTCAAATTGGGTAAATATAACGGGGGGGGGGGGCTCTATGCTTTTCCCCCACCTTCTTCATGTTTTTACGTTAATTTAAATTTTTTATTCTTTTATTCCTGGCATTTGTCGGATGCAAGTGCACTCAATACTAATTACTTATAATAAGAAATCATGTTATCGAAATATTTCCGTCTCTGTTGAATGGAATAGCCAAAATGAATTTTATACGAGATATTTATTTTAAGAAGCTTCCTTCCGATTGTGTGAATGTTTATTCATTATTTGAAAGATGGCCGCCAAGCCCATCATGCATAAATAAAAAAAATAATAATTTTCAGAAACACGCTATGATGTATTTAGTACAGGAAAGAAGGATTTCTATCAACATATCATAAGGCACTTGATTTACATGTGAAAATTTAGTTAAAAGGGAATATTAAATATTAGAATATAAGCTTGGGAATTTGATCCTTTTTAGACACAACTTTAATCCATTCTTTTTCTTTGAGCTTGGCTTTTTTGTACTTTTTAAATGTCTTTTTTGTAGATATCATTTTTTTTTTTTTATAGTTTTTATATTTACTTTAATTAACCTGATACTTTACATCACATATGTCCTGAATTTCATCTCGTCTTTCTTGCGATGTTGATGAAAGGCACATTTATTCTTTACATTTATTCTATTAAGCTTTTCATAATTCTGGTTGCTAGACATTATCCTTGAGCTTTCTATGCAGACTATGTTGTGTCCATCACAAAACTTTCTTCTACATTTTCCTTTACAAAATTAACGCAGTACAAATTATTTATTATTTTTTTCATTATGAATGCAGAATATTATCAACTCAGAGATGTATTGTTGCACAAAATGTCCTACGGAAGTAAATTTTCACCATCTAGATGACATTCTTTCTGTTCTAAAAAATTTTTTGTAGTATATAAGCGCAACGTATTAGCCGATAGGCATCCAGACTGAATCATATACAATTTCATGCAGTACAAGTTAATTTTAATTATTATTTACTAGTAAGCTATGCCCGCTTTGCTGGTCATTATTTAAAAGAATTTTCAAAAGAATTGGATTAGTATTTATTTTTTACATGTCATCATAAATAAAAACCAAAAAATATATATTGAAATCGCTCTAAACCTTGCTTCGGATACCCGCTGACTAAGGCAGCCCTTTCTCCACCCGCACTACCGTAGGTGCATGTTTCCACTGCCTGCAGAGAGTCTTTCTCGGCCAATTCATTCGGGGTAATTTACCGACGACAAGTGGATCTGGTATTATTTAAAAACGACTATTTTAAAGATGATTGTATCTCAACATCTATTAAATATTTTCGTTTTTGATCCATGTATTTTATAGCCTTTACTATTTCTACTACATTATCATATCATTCCGAGCAATATAATAAATTAAATATTAAGTATATTTTCTTTTAAAAGGATTGGATTGGATTTCGGAATAAGGCCGATTGACTGTTGTAGGTGCTAGGCCTGAGGGTGAGTGCCCTCCGTGGGGGGTCTTTCTAAAGTGTCCCAACCCTTATTTACGCAAGTTTCGAAGGAAACCATAGAAAACTCCGAACGGCTAGTCCGACGAGCGCGACCAGGGATCGAACCCGGCACCTCACGTCTACCAGCTTTGAGCGCAGAACCGCTCGGCCGCTAGTGGGCCTCTTTTAAAAGGAATTAAATGCATGAAAACAAATACATTTTAATCAGTTTAATGGTTTCTAATATATATTACCATTTTTTCCCGTCTGCGTATTTTAACTGTTGCTAAGATACGCAGACGTTTACAGTGGAAGAATAAATTCAGGAAAAATGAAACATAAAAGTCAATGTTTAAAACTGAAAAAAAAAAAAAAAAATTAAAAACATTCAAATTCGAAAAAATCTCGATGAGGTGTACACCTACAGGGTCACAGCTATTTGTTTGCCAAATTTTGTAGCTCTGCGATAAGTAGTGTGAGACCCAGAGCGCAGACACACAAACACGTCTCTTTATTTATATTAGATGATATGGTATTTTAAAAATTCATTTCAATATAATGACCAGCGAAGCGGGCAAAGCCTGCTAGTATACTATATAGAAGGAAATAAAAATCTTTATGCATCATAATTACCAATCCCAGATTGAAGGATAATAAAATTAGATACTATATCGTGTACTGACTTTCTTATTCTGGGGTAAAATTAAATGAAAATTATGTCATGGTTTGAAAAATATTCAAAAATCAGCAATTCAAGCTACAGATTTAAAACAAATGTTATTCAAAAATGTATTCATTTTTGTATTCAGGGATGTAAAATTTAAAATTGTATAAAATAGTAAAAGCAAAGATTCTTTCGTTAAAAAAATAACTTATAAAAAAGAAAAAGCAGTTCATTTTGAAATTAATACTTTTCGGTTAAACTGAGATGAAGCATTGTTATATTTGGCGATTTATGTCTCTTTGGCGATATTTAACAGGTTTTCAGCAATTAAGATATACGAAATTTTAATATTTAAAAGCTAAATTTTATAAAAGTTCCTAGATTAAGTAATTATCTATCTGAAAAACCAGTTTTCAAAGAATTCTGCACATTTATGAATTCTCTAGCTTGTTTTAAAAAAAAATTCTTGACGAAGAAATTTTTTCAAAAAGTTGTCAAAACATATAATTTTACGCTAAATTGAAAATGCTCCCATTTTCTTACTTATTAACTTAGAAAGTTCGTTTTCATCTCAAATTAAAGCTCTCGTTGCTACAAATATTTTACTTTTT
Source organism: Salticus scenicus (assembly GCA_963930645.1). NCBI lineage: Eukaryota > Metazoa > Arthropoda > Arachnida > Araneae > Salticidae > Salticus > Salticus scenicus. The sequence continues at coordinate 150,395,623 of OZ005659.1, forward strand.
GTTTCATTTTTCTGCGATATTTGGTTCTTCCAATATTTAAAACTTTACGGAAAAAAATTTTGCTGATTTATCATGGGAAAGTTGGTTCCTGTATAATAAGCATGTAACGGTCTTGGGTTATTCCTGGCAATTTTATAATTGGCGCGTTCTGCTTTGTGTTAGCGGTAGTTTGTTTGTTTTGTTTTTCTTTGAGCTTGGCTTGGCAAAACGACTGTTTCTGCTTGATAACTTAACTAGGTAATTTTAAACTACCATAGAAAACATATAGCTCACCACTTGCTGCAACAATAGTTGAACTCGTCAAGGACCTTTGAGAGCGGCTAGAAACACTTTATATCACCATCATCAAACTTTAGGCGCCAACGACGCATTTGTCAAATATAATATTACCACACAATACTTCAATCTCCAAATAGCACATCTATCAACACAACAAATCACAACTCCAACGACACATCAGTGCTACATTAATTGCTTTATTTAAGGTTCTCAAAATAGAAAATTTGAGAGCGGCGAGAAACACTTTATATCACCAGCATTAAACTTTAGGCGCCACCGGCGCATTTATCAAGTATAATATTACCACACAATACTTCAATCTCCAAATAGTACATCTATCAACACAACACATCACAATTCCAACGACACACCAGTGCTCCATTAATTGCTTTATTTAAGGTTCTCAAAATAGAAAATTCGATTCACTTCATTTTTCCAAACTACTTCTTTAAAGACTATCCACATTCAAATCTTAAACACTTTTCACAATCTACGTAGATCCTGTTTTTAATCTATACAACTAACTATTCAATAACTAGTCACTCTCTGCTAACCCACATTCACCTCTGCTCTAACAGGCGATTAAACTTAGAACAGTAACAGGGGCACTTTTTTCCTCCGATTGGTTCTTCAAATTACGTAGTGCTGACGAGAATTTCGTCATTTCACGCATGCGTCTTGGATTATGATCAACGAATCCCTATCGCGCTGCGGTGTGTAAACAATATCTCGTTGTGTGTAAAATGTAAACATAAACATCGTCAGTATGATAATGTAATTTATCCAAGTTAGTCTATTCTCAAAGAAATCCCCCAACCACAAGTTAGTCTATGATTAGAAGTAATCTAATCCAAAACTGATGTTAAACAAATAACACAAAAATAAATTTAAGATTTCGTTTTGATAATTTATTCTTGATAATATGGTACTTTAAAACTGCTCAAATACATGCTTCAAAATATCTATTTTTGTTACGGGAAGCTTCGTTTTTTTCTTATATTTGTGTATGTTTATCTTAAATTTAATACCTTAAACCTTGAGTATGCTATAGTTCTAGAAATTTCCTGAGTATTTAGTTTAGTACAGCACAGATGTTTTATAAAATTAAATATTGGAGACAAAATACGTTCATAGACGTTGGCGATTTTTTTTTTTTTGGTCTTAGTGAATGGCTTAATTGGAATAAGTATATGATTGTTATAATAGCAAGCATAACTTATCTGACTAACAAGTGCATGCATTATTAAAGTAAAACTAAGTGCAGTATGTCTTACTTAGTTTTTCATATCAAGTTTGTACAGAAACGGAAACTTTTTATTTATTTTTACTTTATTTTTTTATTTATTTATTTTTTTTTTAAGGAAGCAATGCAAGATAAAACATAAAGTTTATTTAAATTAATATATTAAACATCTACTACTCAGAGTTTTTTTTTTTTTTTTTTTTTTTTTTGTGCTTTTCCATTTTGCTGGTGCAAATCTAGCCAAGCAAAACTTTATTGGCGACAGTGATGCATTAATGGATTATTATTTAATTTGTAACTTAGGTTTATTTATTTTTTAATTTAAAGTTAATTTACATCCGTAATTATGCATATGATAAAATAAATGTTGTATTTAGCTTTAAGCAAAATTTCAGAAACTTTACTTCTTAAAATATTTAAAAATAAAAAAAAAAAAAAACTTAATAAATAATAGTTTCCTTAATTTTCTTATTATTACTCCAAGTGTTTTGAAACAATTACTTTCTTTGGTGCTTAAAGACAAGTGTCTGTTGTATCATTTTGACGAGTGAAATGGAAAACTACTTTTTTTTTTTCCCTCCCAATACCTGAATTTTTATTTTTTTTAATTTTATGAAGTCCATGTCATCTTGAACATTTTTTCATTTTGACAGTGTTTGTTTAATTTGCCAAAATTATTTCATATATAATTGCATTTAGCTTCTACACCTTTTAGCTGTTTTTAAATAAAAAACACACTTCTTTGTATATTCTCTTAACAAATATTTAGAGTTAAGAAAACTTTCATAAAGACTTACTCAATTTTGGTGTAATCCTTTTTATTTTAATATAGTGGGATTGCCTCTAATGTGAACCTTGTTTTTCCTGCATTACTTGGTTACCACAGAAAAATTTATAGGTAGCATAAGATTGGTCAATTTTAGATATCAGAAATTATTGTTCCCAAAAAATTTGCTCTTCTAATTTTCTTTAAACTTCCTTTATTTTTCTATCACAGAAAAATTGTTAGGCAAGTGATTGATTACAAGGCTGGAAAGTTGGTACAGAATTCATACCACAAGTAAATGAAACAGAATTTTCTTCTTATTAAACTAATTATTTAATAGGTAGAGAAATATTTTAAATGATTACTGCTATGAGTTCTGTATTAATTTTATAGCCTTGGTGGTGTCATTTATGTCTTCTGACCATATTACTTCCAAAATACTTTATAACAGTCAGGGGCGGTCCAACAGAATTTTGACACCCGTGCAAGTATCCATATCAGCACCTCCCTCCCCCTAACAACTACTTGTTTTGTCTACTCCCCCCACCCCCAATCTCGAAAAAAGGTGACTGCAATTTAGTGATCATAAATTATGCATATATATATATATATATATATATATATATATATACATACATACATACTTTCTTCTAAAAAATCTCATGTATTCATAGAAAAAAAAAAACTAAATGCAGTCTTTGGGGACTGCCGATAGAAGTGAAAACTAAGTAACTTGTGGATTGTATTGTCGAGCTATTAGATTATTATTTTCAAATTATTTTTGGTTTGTAAAGAAGTGTTTATGATCTCTATTATATGATTCGGCACCAGGGTTTAAACTGCCATTAGTTTTTTTAGCATTTTGCTAAAAGGTATCACATTTTGCTAAAACATGTTGGCCAGAATTTCGCTGAAAAGCTAAAACTGGATAACTGTATAAAATATCTCTATAATAACTCAGATTTTTTTTTTTTTTTTTTTAATATTTGCATGCAAAAACTACATAAGTACTGAAATTTTTGGGAATGATTATTTACGTAGTAATTTGGATTTATTTTTAATGATTGAATTTAAATGCAAAAATATTTAAAAGTATGTCAGAATTCAGAATTTGATTCATAGAAGCATTCTTAGCACTAGTATTTCACAATTATCTACCACTACACTTTACTTAATTTTTCAATTGCTTTTTCATTTTACACATATATGAGTACCTTTTTTTCTATTGTTAAAATCAAAACATAGTTTCCCTGCTTCATATTTTTAAAGTCACAAATATGGATGCTTGGTTAAAATCATCAATGAACAAAAGAATAGAAAATAAAACTGAGGATAACAAAGCTAAGTAAAAGAAATCAATGGTATCCAAATAATTAACTTTTGAAAAAGCTAAAATAGTGCTTGCCTATTTTTGCTAAAATGCTAAGGTAATTTTTTTGCCACGTTAAACCCTGTTCGGCACAATATTTGTAGCTACACATATTAAATGAACTAAGATTTATATTAGGTCGTAAAAATATTGATTACTTATGAAATTATTTTAATTAGTAGCTGAGATACAAAAGGAAACTGATTCAGGACACCTCAAAACGTGCAAATGAGGTGAAATCTCGAATTCCACTTTCGATAATATAAAAGAACTTTAAAATATCTTTCGAGTGATGTATTAAAAATAATTTAATCATAATTAGAATTTGAAATATTGAAATTTTTAAATATTACAGCGCCATCTGGTGGTATAAATTTCTGTAAGCTACTGTTCGATTCCAAATCAACAAAGCTTTCTAATGATGTATTACTTATGAAATTATTTTAATTAGTAGCTGAGATACAAAAGAAAAAAATTCAGGACATCTCAAAACGTGTAAATCAGGTGAAATCTTGAATTCCACTTTCGATAATATAAAAGAACTTTAAAATATCTTTCGAATGATGCATTAAAAATAATTTAATCATAATTAGAACTTGAAATATTGAAATTTTTAAATATTACAGCGCCATCTGGCGGCATAAATTTCTGTAAGCTACTGTTCAATTCCAAATCAACAAAGCTTTCTAATGATGTATTACTTATGAAATTATTTTAATTAGTAGCTGAGATACAAAAGAAAACCAATTCAGGACACCTCAAAACGTGTAAATCAGGTGAAATCTCGAACTCCACTTTCGATAATATAAAAGAACTTTAAAATATCTTTAGAATGATGTATTAAAAATAATTTAATCATAATTAGAATTTGAAATTTTTAAATATTACAGCGCCATCTGGCGGTAGAAATTTCTATAAGCTACTGTTCGATTCCAACTCAACAAAGTTTTCAAATGATGTATTACTTATGAAATTATTTTAATTAGTAGCTGAGATACAAACGAAAACCCATTCAGGACACCTCAACATTTTCTATTAAACTAGACAGCCTTCGCCCCCTTAGCAGTCATTATTTCCAAATTTGCTGCTTACATATTATCCTGGCAAGCCATATACGCCAACTCGAAAACAGGGGCGTGTAATTGATGGGGAGCGCTTTGAAAATGCTCTCTCTTCTATGAAGATTCAGCACAACAATGAAAGGCACAGAAAATTTACGCTAGTCCCAGTCTGCGCCCCCTGCAATTGATGATAGTCACCTCGGGGTGAGTGTGAGATAATCAGAAGAAATCATAAAACTGCCAAAGAGAAAATCCATGAGTGTTTCGAAGACAGGAAGATAAGGAATTGGGGGTGGGGGGTGGATAGTGGGTGTTTCGGTTTCATCTTCTCTTTGTAGTGGAAATAAGAGAGTAAATTTAAAAGAGAGTAAAAAGTTTAAATACTGTGATTACGATTTGTAGGCAAACATTTGATATAGCTTTTTTTTTTTTTTTAAAGAAAAAAAAAAAAAAAAAAAAGCTTCTCAAAATTGTAAATAAAAAAGTCCCGAGAAAATTTTTGTCCTTTTAGCGCCCTTTCATTTGTGCATCGAGCGAGGGCCCCGTACGACCGCACACCCTTTGGTTTGCCTCTGATAATAGTCGATACTGGAAGGTGGAAGTCATGTGGTTGTTAGAAAGAAGATTAAAAAATAAATTGTGCAAGTCGTATTATAAGACATAGTATGAAGCAACGCTGAAGTTATTTTAGATTGAATCTCAGGTACAATATTAGATCAGTTTAGTTGGTGCTAGAGTCCTGCCCGAAAAAAAAATTTTCATCAACCCGAAAACCGACCCTAACCCGCAACAGAGAATTTTTTGCGACCGAAACCCGAAAAATAAATCAACATTACTTATTCATCTAAAAGTGATGCAAAACAAGGTAACATGATATAAAATAAAGTAAATTTTCATTGTCACACAGATGGTAAATTATAAAAAAAAAAAAAAAAAAAAAAAAAAAACTAGTATGTTGTGGCCACCACAAGACATTCTTCTATATTTTTCTGTCAAATTCACTAAGTGCGAATAATTTATTAAAACTATTATTAAAAAGTTTAACGTGATGAATGCATATGCAAATAATTTTCATCTTAGGGAAATCTAACACTAAATATCCAAAGAGAGACAGTATTATCGTCTGTAAATAACTTCTTAAACAATGTGCTTTTATGATGGTTATCTCGCATATCATGGTTCGTACAGTTATATGGCATAGAAGTTGAGATACAGCCATCCTGTTATCGATGAAATTTGCAGTATAGCAGCGCCACCTATTGGCTGACAAGCATTCAAACTGAGTCAGCATAATGTCTCATAATCGCCTTCTCACATATTAAGTTTTGTTTGATGATACACAATAGAACCTGAGATATAGCTTTCCTTGTAATTGGGGAAATCGCTGAGTAGCAGCACCACTTGTTGAGCAGTTTACACCAAAAGTTGACAGGCACTAATATATATTAAAGGGCACCTACATACAAATTTATATGCAATTCTGTGCAGTAGTTCTTGAGATATAGACTTTCCTCAAATTGCGGAAATCGCTGTGTAGCAGTGCCACCTGTTGGTTGATAGGCATTCAATTTCAATCAGTATAATATCGCATATTGGTCTTCTCACATATCAGGCTTTGTTGGATTATACGCAATGAAACCTGACATGTAGTCTAGACTTCTCAAAACTTGTAAAACTGTCGAAAACCGGAAGTCGAAAATTTTTACTAATCCAATACTTTCTTCGATTGAATATAGAAAAAAATAAAAATAAATAAATAAAATGTAATTACTGATTGTATTGAGTTTAAAAAAAAAAAAATATATATATTTAATAATAATGTTTGAACATTTATGTGAGTTGTGAACTTCAAGATTGCAAAAATATGCTACATTTTCAGTGTTAGTAGTTCATTGTTTAATGCTTATATTCTGAAAAAAAAAAAATGTATATGTATCTTTATTTATTGCTATTGTTCAACGTGAATGTTTATTATAATTTGGGTAGCAGGGATATATGATTTGCAATTGAACACTATTTGACCATTTTTAGAAAATGTCTGTCTGTCTGTGTGTGACAAAATTTTGTGGGAACTGTATCTCAGGAACTACTGCACAGAATTTCATACAAATTGGTATGTAAATGCACCTTGACATAAATTAGTGCCTATCAACTTTTGGTGAAAAATTGTCTTACAGGTTGTGTTGCCATCCTGCTTTTTCTAAATTTTTAACATGGTGATGTAGGACAAAATTTTGTATAAATGTGCATAAAGAGAATTATTTTTTAGTAATCATTATGAAATTTACAAGAATTATTTATAATAGAGATAGTCAACTGGGAAAATTTTTTTGTATGTGTAGGAGCCTTCCCCCGAAGTCCCCCCTCGAGGGAAGTAAATTTTCAAGATGGGTATCTTTCGAAAGGTCTCGTCAATACCTTTAAAACGAATGGTTGAACTATAAATCTGTGATAATTTAAAACAAAGTTATCGATTTTTTTTACTTTTAACAACAAAAGGGAAAAAAAATCGTATTTTTTTTTTTTAATATGGAGGACTTTTTTTTATATTTAGTGTTATACTACTTCCCTAATATGGAAATCGTCTGCATTATCATGAAAGATAATTTTTTAAATAATAATTTTAATAAGTTATTTTTACTGAGTGAATTTGTATAGGAAAATATAGAAGAAAGTCATGTGGTGGCCACAACATACTAGTTTTATATAGGAACTTTTGCTAGTGTTCGGACACTTTTGTTACTGACTGTACATGTATTTTATTGAAATGATAAAAGCTATTTGTTTTCGCTGATATGTTTTACCGGTTAAAAAAAGTAGGCTATCAACGAAAATTAATTTTGCCCAAAATAAAAATTTGCCAGCTTGATTTCTTACTCATCAAAACCCCTCGTCTTTGGTTTTCACTTCACATTAAGTCAAATTTTATAATATTTCATCATAAGATTTTTAAATTTGAGAACACATTCTTTCTGTGCGTGAACTTCAGCGAATAGGGAAAAAAGATATCAATTCAAAATTGTACTTGAACTTCGTATTTAAGCATTTATAAATTGTGAAACAAACAAACACATATTTAGGTAGAGTCAGCGAGAACTGTTTATTTGATTTAATATGGTTTAGTTAACTATAAGCTGCATTACTGATAATTCACTACCAGCGTTTTATAGTCATTCTTCTTAGTATATTTTATTAAAAATTTGTGACAATTCAGAATTGCCGAAGACCATACTTTTTTTTTTTTTTTTTTTATATTATTCATAAGCAGCATTTTTTGCAATATGTTTAAGCACTTTAAAAAAAAGCATAGATTTCTACACAAAAATAGTGGTGGAAAAAATACAGGTGGTGGCAACCCTGCATATTTGGAAATAAAAGCATGAGCAATGACAAACAAATTAAACTGCTGTACATATTTCAACTGCATTGGGAAATTAAAAAAATAAACTTTCACTCAATACACCATAAAAGTATATAAACATAAAAAAATTTGTGTTAAGTTTTATTTCTATAAGGGAAAAAAGAGAATTTTTTGGAGGGGACGACACCCCCCCTGAAAATTTTCAGTGGTGGTGCATGCTTCAGTGCCAATGTATGTTAAAGTAAATATTGTGAAAATGTAATGAAAGTATTTAGCCATTGTCTTGTGTACATGCATAAAACTGATCCATACCTATTTAAAAAATGATGTACCTGTAAGTATAGAACATACAGATTATATTATTATATAAAGAAATTTTGTTGTTAAATTTAATTATACAGGGTTCATAATCAAATATGAGAAAAAAATTCCCTGAGTTTTCCAAACAATTTTAAAGAAAATATTAGCAATATATTACAAGAAACACGCCTCTAGAGAGGTGAAAATACTTCTAATTCCATTGTATGATGTCATACTACTGCCGATCATGACAGAAATTTACATTTAAACCATTGTTCACATGCGTATTTTCACAATACTTAATCATTTGATTCAATATGAAGGCTAAACAAGGAAATTATATTATGAGAGGAAGGAAATTGTCGTTTTTCCAGGTTTTATGATCAATTTTCCCTGATTATTTTTTTAAACAAAATCCAAATTTTCTGAGTATTTCAGGTTTTTCCTAATGATGTATGAATCCTGTTAAAAATATTTGTATTTATCTAAGAGAAAAAAATAAATAAATAAAAACTTCTTTATTTAATGAATAAATTTTTAAAATATATAACATTGCATGACTCTATAGGCCTATTTAAAGCTATCAATTAACCTTGCTGTGGTAAATGTGCTCATAAAAAAATATAACTATAAAACAATTGATTTGATACAATAATAAGTAGTAATAACTGCCAGAATTGCATTTTATGTTTAATGAAAAACTTATAACCAGTAACAGTGAAATCTCAATAAAAGATATTTTAATATATATCATCCATTAGAATTTTTGAAAATGTGTTAAAGAGAGTCTAAAACTTAATTTTTATCTCTTAACCAAAACGCCAATAATATGTACTATGTACGGAATACACACTATCAAAAGAAAAGGTTATTTAAGTGTATATATATATATATATATATATATATAATTTAAATAATTTAATTCCTTTCTCTCTTAATTCCTCTTTAATTCCCCATCTCCAAGAATCTCTTAATCCTGAAAATCGCTTTTCACAAACTAAATTCATGGCAGCTTTTCATAATATGCGTTTTAAGAGTTCATAGGAAAAATGAAAATTTTTTCAGAACTAGGTAACGAACATATTTTTATCTTAATGACATAGCTCCGTTTCTTTCTATCCTCACTTGCAACATTTAATTTCCATTTGTTATTGTTTGTTGGACGGAGGTTTGTTGTTATTTTCATATCAGTGCGGAAGACGCTTGAGCAAGTGCAACTTGCTTAAAGTGTTTAGGCGCATGCGTAAAGTGATGTACTACCAGCTTATCTAAAGAACCAATCAGAGGAAAAAAGTTCCCTTGTTACTGTTCTAAGTTTAATCGCCTGTTCTGCTCTACGCCTTCAACTAGCTATCTCACCCACAACATCGCCGAACTATGCTGGATCCAGCTAGAAACTTTCCCAATCTCAACCAACATTCTATTCCAACTCGACGCTATCACTTTATGTTACATTCAATACTGACTTCCCTCGGCGAACTTTACTTCCTTAACTCGATGCCACTCCTACCTCACAAGCTAAACAGTTTAAAAAGACGATAGGTGAGAATATATTTTAGAATTAAAATCTGAAATTTAAAAAAAAAAAAAAATTAAAACGAAACGAAAAGTTGAAACCAATCGAACAAAGAAAAATAGACAAAAAGAAAATAATAGAAAAATGAAAAACACTGAAATGAAACTAGCTTCTATATCGACGAAACAAATGGAGAGAAAAAAAAAAATTCGAAGAAGGTGAAAAGATGGAGCAACGCAAGATTGAGTCAAAGATATTTAAACCAATCTCTGCCAAATGTAACCACTCATTTCAGGAAGAGAAAAATGATCATTTTGACCTCTCTTGATGTAACTCAAAACTTGATTTTAGAATTTTTTAATAGCTTTTTTTCAACAAATTTCTTTTAGCCAGGAAGATTGTCTGCTGCTGCCACCTATTATCATACAGTAAAGATGATAAACTATCTGTAAAATGTAATTCTTCAATAATAGCAGCAACTCCACTTATCGTTCATTTATCTAAATTGAAATGTCTGTTAAAGCGCAAATGCAAGGAGTGGGGACCCGGAGCGGATATAGTGTAGACAGAGAAGACGCGACCGAAGTCAGCTGAGATCCGAAGCAAGGTTTTAAGCGAATTCAATAAAATTATTTTTAGTATTAATATGTAAAGTGATTCAAAATATAGTAGTAAAAATAATTATACTTTTTTTTTTATTCCTTTAAATACAGTGACTAGCGAAACAATTAAAGCCTACTAATAACACTTGCTGAAAAAAAAAAAAAAAAAAAAAAAAAATCGAGATCTGATACTATTCTTGCTGATTCTTATGTAAAATTACCTCCTGAATCCGAATATGATTCCCATTTTGCCCAGTCACCCACCTTTTTCTAGGGACACCACCCCCTCCCTCAATTTTTATCACTGTTCGGTAATTTTATTACCATGAATTTGATTTGGAGAATGAAAAAGAATTAACACCTAAAAACAAAGAAATACAATGTTTAAGAAATAACATTAATAATGTAATACGTAATTTCAGTGGCAAATCCCCCCCCCCCCTAAATTTTCCTCTTGCCGCAAATGTTCATGTTTAAGAATTTTTCAACTCTGTAGCACCGCAGGAAATACAGTTAAAATAATCCTCTTCCCCCTTAAAAATAAAATTTATAGCCACAAAATCACCGAAAAGTGATAAAAATAGGGGGCCGTACCTAAAAAACGGTTGGTGATAGGGCAAAATCGGCGTCATATTCGGAATCAGGAAGTCATTTTACATAAGAATTTGCAAAAATGGTGTTGTGGCAATTTTCATGCCGAGCAGTTTAATTCATAAACTAAGCTAAATTAAATATAATGCTAAATTAAAATAATAATAATAATAATAATTTTTTTTCGTGATTATAATATTGAAAAGGGTAGATATTTATAAACATTCTTTCTATTTTATTATTACTATTATTATTAAAGTGTTAATATTAAAGATTTCTGTGATTTTCCTTAATTTAAAAGAATAAATTAAAACTATTTTTGATAATTAGGGCAGAAAGTACTTCTTAAAACAATAATTAAAATTAAATATTCTTATAATCATCAAAGATATATTTACATTAGAGTTAAATATTTTAATTTTTAGTAATAAACATTTTTTTAATAATTATTGATCCCACTTGCTTATATAAAACAGCAAAACTTGGGCAATAATTTTTTCCCGCATATTTATTCCCACTGTCCCTCCCTCCACTTCATACTTTAAATTTGTGAAGTAAAACGCCTTTGTTCAATTGTATTAGAATTACGATTGTATAAAATTCTGTAAATATCGATTATAGATTCCCCATTTAAATTTTCCTCCGGTCTGAAATATTTCATATTTTATTTCTCTCTTTCCTTAAAATTTAAAAAAAAAAGAAAAAAAAAAATAATAGCCTATATCAAGAAGATTCTGAAGAAGACTTGAGCTATTGGAAAAGGGTCCGCAACAAACTCCAGGAATAATAAGCAGTCGCAATAACTAAAGGAAAAATACACTGTAGGCCGTGAAGAATAAGAATCAATTATTTCGCATCAAACATCTTTATTTAAGCAACATGGAAATCAAGAAAGTTTTTAAATAAAAATTATTTTCAACTGACTATTATAAAGTTTAACAGACATACAGAGGGTTAGATGAGAGAGAGAGAGGGCTTCGCGATTACGTGTTCTTACGTCAAGATTTAAGAGCGAATTCTGAAGTTGACTCTATTGCAATTCAGATCAGACTGATGAATTACGCCAAGAATTTTGAAAAAGTGCCAAATTTAAAGCCAAAGATATTCCTTTGTTTCTGGAATAATTTAATGTAAATATTTTGAACTTAGCACGACCGTTAAAAAACTAACGCCAATCCTCAATGCCAAACTTTATCGCCAGAAGGCCGTTATTTAAGGGAGACACTCAGACTAGGATTTATTGCACATCCCGTGATAAAAAAAAATATAAATTACTCTTTAATGATATTAGAACGGAAATGTATTGCTTAATTTAGCTTCGAATAAATAAACATACGCAATTTATAAGAATGAAAATGTAATTATGTATCCAACGGCTTATGACTGGAAATAATATTATTTTTATATTTTATTTATTAAATGATTTAGAAGAGCTTATAAATGTCATTTAAAAGGAATATGTTTTTTTTCTCAGACGATTTATTAATAGCATAAGGGATAAAGTATTATTAGAATTAAGATATTTATTATAGACAAAAGCGAATAAATAAAAGTAATTTAGAATTTCGTTATCTATTTTATTAGCTATTTAATTTATTGAAAATATAATAATTACCCATTGTCTTTATATTAAGTTATAATTAAAACTCATATATGTGAAGGAACGACTTCACATATTTCTCCCCAGCGACGAGGAAAAAAAATGAATCGTCAAAATGGACGAAAATTGTAAAAATGTAGAACGCTCTCTCTCACCTTCACAACAGTGTAATACAATTCCAAAAATTTCTGCATACCATTGTGGAACATCTAAAGTAACCTTTTGTTAGACAATAAAAAAAATTGTGGCATATAACAATAAATTTGAAAAAAAATCAATAATAATGAGTTATGGAACAATGAGACATATTCAATCATCGTGATGCTAAAGTGACATTCTGAAACAAATCACATAATCAATAAATTATATAAATGTGACATATAAAATGTGTAAAATATTAAAAACAATCATTTATTACAGTGTATGTATGTTTGATAATAAGGAAAAGGAAATCATTAACCAGAAATATGAAAATCAATCGATTTTGTATCTCGTTAATTAAAAAAAATCAATACTGCATTAATATGAAAAAAAAATGAAACTTTTTTGATTAAAAAAGACCATTATCGTACACGTGAAAAATTAAATTCTAACAAAGTGAGCCAGAGAGTGTATAATAGAACAATAGCTATGACAGATATGATGGTTTTGTGATGCCTAACTGAACATAGCGTACTGAACAATATGTGTGAAGCAGAAGAGGCTTCATGTTGTGCAAAAATGACAACCAGCATTCTGCAAAGTGACATAATGAAATGTCCCTTGTATGTGTAAAAATGTGTAGAGAAAAAAAAATCTAGCCCTATGTCAGAATAAAAGCGCACATGTAAGAGTTCAAGAAATTAATTATTTTAATTTTTTTTTTTTATTATTATTATTATTAAATTCTATATATTTTTATGCCTTCAAATTTATTTTCTTTTGCATAAATCTATAAACCAACTTTATTTCAATAGCTTGTGTTGGTCAAAAATTAAAATTTACCCGTATGAAATAATTCCCTTTTCCTGAACAAAATTTTTAATAGATGAATTAGCATTTGAATTTCTCACAAAAATATGATCTAAATAATAATATAATTTTTAATGCATAAACTCTGAGTAGACCTGAAATAGGTGACAAGAATATAACTCATAAAAATTGTCAAAAAACAGCAAAAAAAATCTAAATATACTATTGTTTTATAATTACAATTGAACTATTATTTTATCGAGCCCAATTAATATTCAATATCTTTTTTTAAAAAAATACTGTATGTTATACAGGTAATTCCATAATACTGCTCAGCAAGAAATAGTCTTTAAAAAAAAAAAGAAGAGTGAACCAGCCACATACTTCTGCACAGACTACTTCTTACAACGCACAGATGATTTCACGGCCATATAAAATACATCTGTGGTGCAAACCTTCCAAAAAGGAATTATTTTAATTAAGAAATTTTAAATAATTAAATATTTAATTTAAGCTGAAAGAAAACTTTCTGCAAGGGTTTTACTCTTTAGACAAGAAAAAAAAATTTTGATAAAAACAAAATTTTAAAACGTACAGACTATGTACGGAAATTTCACTTTTGTATGTATTTGAAAAATAAACAGGCTCTAAAAACATAACAGAACTTACTGCAAGCTAACAAAAAAAATTATTTACTTTTATGTATGTGTGTATTATTATTGTAACTAGTTTTTTGTACAAAGAAATTCCTGTGAAAATTTAATAAAAGAAAATGTAATTATCTCCACATGTGAACCAATGAAATAGCAACTAAATAGGTCAGATAAAATTTTGTGAGTGTGTGTGTGTGTCAAACATTGGGTTGTGAGGCCAAGTTTGAGAATAATGAAGAAAAGCATGGAAAACATGCATGTGAAAGATAATGGAATACTATTGGATAAATTTGCATTATGACTGACAAACTGAGAAACCGGCCAATAATACAATAAATTTCTGACCCAAAAGAAAACATATACAGGAACACATGTAGAAACATAGGGGGAAAAAAATTACAATTTTGTGTGTGTGTGTAAGAGAATTATTAATTATAGTGTTTGCAAACGTTAAAATAAACTGATCATGTTATTCAAATGAGATAAAAAAAAAAAAAAAATAGTGTGAATTTGTTAAAAAAATGCATCTTGTGACAGAGGTGATGTGTTCACGCAAAGAATCAAACGAAACTTTGACAACCAATGAAAATATAATTAGGAAAAATATACAATCCAAATATTTCCAAAAGTCACATACATCCTCATGTTATTTATTTAAACTCTATTAAGTAATTTTATATCAATATCTTTTTTTATTTATTATTATTTTCATTATTTTAATTATTTATTTTTGTCACCCGAAGTATTTATAGAACATGTGTTAATGAATTATAAGTGTATATGAAAGCCAATAAAACATAACCTTCAAAAATTGATGTGAAAGTGTGAAATCCCCTACACAATTACAAGTGTTGAAACCAATATAATGGTCAAAATCCGTAGATTATAGAAGTCATTAATATAGTGACAACCAGAGCAACACAATTGTGCTTAGAGGGTAAATGTGTATATGTGAAAATAAAAAAAAATAACTAAATGGGTGATATGTTAAACTATTTAAACAATATTGTAAAAATTAATATCAAGTGAAATAATTTGAACTATTAAAAATTTAGTATATGTCTGTAAGTGTCCCAACAAATATTAAAATTTACAAAAAAAAATGCCACAAAAATAAATTTCCATAGCCGCAGATGAAAGCGCAAAAATTGCAAATTTAACGTGCACAGAAAATTATAAACACAAAGTAAAAGTAAAAAGTCATGACTAAGATAACAGTATTATCTACTGAACTGAGCATATATGAACTGATGATGAGCTGCGATGAGCTGAGATGAGGCCTCAAAGATTAAAAATGCGCATAAAATAGATATATAAGAAATAGCTTCAAAGGCTATAAATTGCTCAGTAAAATAATAATAAAAAGACTCGAGTACAAGAAGTGTAATCTCACTTCAAAAAGGTGAATAAAAAGAATTTCACCAAATCAGCTGATAAAAAGAACAGTAAAATAAATCTGTTCACACATGTGCAAAAGATGTTTTTATCTTTAAAAAAAAAAAAAAAAATAACTGCAATTATTCAGCAGTGGGCCCAATTCGATGTTAAAGTAAGCTTACCATATATGTATTGTCATAATTATTAGCTAGCAATAGAAGATAAATATTCCTATATGTATACGATATATATATTGAACATAAACACCAATAAACAAACATGAAATATCGAATAAATGCGATAAAATATATCATATGTACAGTAAAAAAAAAAAAAAATTTCTCTGCAATCAACGTATTTGAACTGAATGAGGAACAAAAAATCACTATTATTATCTGAACGTAAACAAACTCAGGCGAAAACGGCGAGATGTTTATCTCTGTTTGAGAGAAAAAAAAATAAGCAGTCTTCCTTTTTTTTTTTTTTTTTATCATATTTCGATTACTCTTAAACATTTCTTTTTTTTTTTACGTAAATGAACGAAATAAAACTATTATGCACATAAAATAAATTTCGTATGAAAGGTAATTAAGAGTTAAAATTTCAGAACATGATGAGAGGTTTCATCTTACAAAGTTGAATGAATGTGAAAAGAAATGTGTGAAATGAAAAATTACATTAGATGTCAATTTCACGACCAGCATAATAACACCTGGATTTATGCGATAACATCCAACCTACAAAAATATATAATGTGTTATAAAATTTCTCAAGGTTTGTAAAATTAGAAAAAAATATAATTAAAACATTTGTGTTAAAATGCAACATTTTAGTTAAAATGGGCAAAGAAAACACTGTGTTATGTTATTATAAAAATTACAACTTGAAAAAATATACGACTACCAAAATAATATTAGAATAAAATTATGTTTATATGTTTAGGTATCTAAGACATACAACCAACTCCCTTTCTGTATAAGTGATTGTACATGATTATTTAAGAATACCTGGTAAGTATAATAAATAAAACATTGAACCTTATGTTCAAGACTAACAAATTTGTTAGGTTTACATGAAAGTCAATGTACATAATATCCGAAAAAATGAGAAAAGAAATATGTAAATTTGGAAAATTGTGTGTTAAATTTATTTAGGACACTTGCATGCAACAAGATACGGCCAGTATAGATTCATAAAATATATTATGTACTGGATTTACATATTGTCCTGAATACATATAGTGTTAAAAAAAGAAAATTGTTGGAGAAATAACTAATTGATTAATATTTATCCTCAATGTTTTATTTTATTTAATTATTCTGTCACTGTGTAAGTATGTATGTACCTATGCGTTGTGGGAAAGATCTTTTTATAGAAACAATATTAGTAAACAATGATAAAAAAAATACCCTAAATACAAGCAATTCTAATCTATTTCTGAAAAAAAAAATGTTAAATTTAATGTAAAAATTAAATAGTAAAAATGTAAGTTAATTATAGTAATACTCAAATTCAGTGAAGTTCAATGTAAAATCATGCAAGCAAAGACAATCAATGCAGGTCCCCCCACCAAGAAAAATTTGGCCAGTAATTCAAGCTAAGGAAAACAGCACTGAATGTCAACAACACAAGTGCAATTAGGCGCGCTACTAATGCACATTGTGGCACAAAATTACATAAACTTAAATCGTAACATATTAATTGTGTCTCTTTTAATTCAAGGACTTAAATTAAATGTATAAACCTAAATTATTTATTTGTTTAACTATTTTTAAATGAAAGGATAAATAACGGTATTTAGAGAAAAGTGTAGTGTTGACATTTAGCTTTTGAGACACAGTGATGCATAAGATTATACAGCCCTAATCTTTAAGAAATCAGTTGTAAAAAAAACTTGATTTAATATAACCATGATAAAAATAATAAACCCACTATCCTTAAAATTAAAAAAAAATGAATATCAATAATGAAATGCAAAAGGTGTGAAAATTATAAATTGTAAAACATTAAAAATGTGAGAAAAGAACAAAAATCAATGAAATTTTCTAAATTTTTTTTTTTTTAATAGTACCTTAAAAAGTAATGAAAACATAAGTTTATGGAACAAAAGTATGGGAATACCTGAAATTATCACTCTATTTATTCTATTTATTTATTAATTTGTTATGCACTGGCAGTTCCAAGCAGGTTAAAATAAGTGAACAAAAAAATATATGTGTGTAAAAAGAGGAGAAATAGGTGTCAAGATATCGACTGATATCAAAGCAACATTTTGCGACACATCTCCCAAAATTAAATAAAAAATATGTGTATTTCCAACCTGCCTGAAAAACACCAACATGAGAAATAACTTCAAGTTTAGTTCTTAAACCAAAAATATTAATTAAATTCAATTAATAAACAGTGATAATTATTTTACAATAAAATATATATATAAAACATTCACTCAACAAACAAGAACGAATTTTATTAAGCATTTGATTAAAAGACAAGAAATTTACTTCATGTAAAATTAAACACCTCAAACATAATAAGTATTGCGATATTAATGAATTAAAAAAAAATAAAGATTCGCTAAAATTTTGTAAACATTACATCATTTTATGTAATTACTTTATTCCCTTCTTTATTTATCTATTTACTTTTTTTTTTATTTTTACACATGTATATTCACTGTGATAAACAAATTCAATATTAAATTTAAGTTGTGAAAATAATATGTGCTTCATGTCATAAATCTCGAAATAAATTTGCACTAAATGTGAATATCCTAGTTTTCTTCTAGAATATTAATTGATCCATTTCATAATTATTATTACCAAAATTATCAATGAAAAATTATTTTTACACATGATATACAAAATTAATTTATTCCAAACCCATTTAATAAAAATTACCAGTAAAATAACATTTCAATTCAGTAAAAATATATGAAACTTTTTTTTTTTTTTTTTTTTTTTACCCTTGATTGAAAAAAAAAGGACATTTATTCAATGGAAAAAAACAATTTTTTTTTTAAATTTATCATCAATTACTATATATAGATTTATAAAATAGCTTCCATATAAATGAAAAATATATTATTTAGACAAAGAATGCATAGAGTAACTATGAATATACTATTGAAAGTCATAAAATTATTGTTATACACGAAAAAGGTAGTAATAATATTTATTTATTTAGAAAAATTTTAATCTTCATCAATAAAATATAAAAATATTCTACTTACGTTCTACTTCCGCTAAACTGACATAAACTAAAAAATATTCTTAAAAAAAATACTCCATACGCACGCGACACGTAAAAGTCTGTTATGAAAAGTTTAGTGAGTTTATGCACATCCATGAGTTTAATGCGTTTATGCACATCCATGAGTTCAATGAGTTTATGCACACCCATGCTGTTTAAACATATATATCTAATAGTAAGATTTGTAAAAGTTTTTTTTTACGTAGATGGCTGACATAAAATCCAAGCACTAAAAAAATCATATGGCTTTTCCACTGACTTCATTCGAATTTTAAAGTGGAGAAACAAAAATAAATCAGAGCATCTGAGAGACACTTTGGAAAATCAGCGTACAGGCAATGTTGATCACTATACGAGGAGAGTATCGCAAATCAGCTCCATAAGCAAAGCATATAAACATCAAGCACTTCACTCAAATCCAACGTGATGTAAGGAGTAGTACTTCGTTGTACGCACATATTAAAAAAAAGTCTCCGCTTCGGCCCGTCTCACCGAATGAGTCTAGGGAAGGGGGGGAATCACATTGTAGACATGCGGTACTTCTGTCCTATGTCATCGAGCAGATCGGAAGATACGGGTAGCTCGCTGACCGTTCATCCCAGCCGGTAAAATTCAGGAATCACGTCGATTTGGTTGAAGAACCGCAGACACTTCTCGGCGTAATACTTCGAGCCATTGACGTTTACATATGATGCGATGATGAGTCAAATCAATCAAACACTTCTCTTCTTTAGTCGATATTAAAAGGTATATCAAAAGTCAGTCCTTTATCCTTTAAAAGATAACAGCTGTGATGACATACTCACTGATTTTTTTTTTTTTTAAGTAGGTGCCCCTCTCTCTCTCTTTTTATCTCGTAACCACTCTGAAGAGGTCTGACACCAAAGTTTATCAAGAAGATTCTGAAGAAGACTTGAGCTATTGGAAAAGGGTCCGCAACAAACTCCAGGAATAATAAGCAGTCGCAATAACTAAAGGAAAAATACACTGTAGGCCGTGAAGAATAAGAATCAATTATTTCGCATCAAACATCTTTATTTAAGCAACATGGAAATCAAGAAAGTTTTTAAATAAAAATTATTTTCAACTGACTATTATAAAGTTTAACAGACATACAGAGGGTTAGATGAGAGAGAGAGAGGGCTTCGCGATTACGTGTTCTTACGTCAAGATTTAAGAGCGAATTCTGAAGTTGACTCTATTGCAATTCAGATCAGACTGATGAATTACGCCAAGAATTTTGAAAAAGTGCCAAAATTATAGCCAAAGATATTCCTTTGTTTGTAGAATAATTTAATGTAAATATTTTGAACTTAGCACGACCGTTAGAAAACTAACGCCAATCCTCAATGCCAAACTTTATCGCCAGAAGGCCGTTATTTAAGGGAGACACTCAGACTAGGATTTATTGCACATCCCATGATAAAAAAATATAAATTACTCTTTAATGATATTAGAACGGAAATGTATTGCTTAATTTAGCTTCGAATAAATAAACATACGCAATTTAAAAGAATGAAAATGTAATTATGTATCCAACGGCTTATGACTGGAAATAATATTATTTTTATATTTTATTTATTAAATGATTTAGAAGAGCTTATAAATGTCATTTAAAAGGAATATGTTTTTTTTCTCAGACGATTTATTAATAGCATAAGGGATAAAGTATTATTAGAATTAAGATATTTATTATAGACAAAAGCGAATAAATAAAAGTAATTTAGAATTTCGTTATCTATTTTATTAGCTATTTAATTTATTGAAAATATAATAATTACCCATTATCTTTATATTAAGTTATAATTAAAACTCATATATGTGAAGGAACGACTTCACAGCCTAACTTAAAATACTAAATTTATAATTCCTTCAACTGTTGAAGAAAATTAATTCTGCATTCGAATTTCAGTGAAATGTAGCATCATATATTTTTAACATTTCTTTTTTTTTTATCGATTTTAGTCTTAAAATTCAAGAAAAATGTGAAATAAAAAAATAAAGTTTTAGGAAAATTTATATTTTCCTTGCATTAGAATACCGCAGTATTTCAATGCATTATTCCGTTTCAGATTGTATTATGAATCCTAGAAGTTTTGCTTTTAACTGTATAAAAATTTTGGAATATTTTATGTTCTCTATTTAAAAAAAGAAAGAAAAAATCATTTCACAGTCAATTTACGTATTTCGGTAAAATGAAGAATATTTTTTGTATGCGATTCAAGCATAATCAATAGAATTTAAGTAATTGCTTTTTTTTTTTTTTTTTTTTTTTTTTTCTTTGGATTTTTTTTTTTTTTTTTTAAGAGAAAACGCGACCAAATGCTTTTGTGTGTTACAGCGTAGGGGCTATAATCAAGCCTATATTTTTTATTTTCTCTGGCTTAAATATATGGCAGAAAATGTATTGTTTTGAGATTAAAATTTCAAAATTGAGATTTTGTTACATTTCCACTTTTTGAGGTCCCCTGAATCATAGAAACATGTTTCCAGCAGTTGGTCTGTGAGTTTGTCAGTGTGTGTCTCTCTGTCTGTTTGTATGTTATCATCATATCTCAAGTACAAACAATAGCAGGAAGTCCAAACTTGGTATTCTAAATTTGTATCATACAGGGATGCTACATTAAACTTTTCGTTGAGATCAAGCAAACGGTTCGTGCATAGGGACATCCAAGAGAATTCAGTTGGTCAGTGTGTTTGTCAGTGTCTCTCTCTCTGTCTCTTTGTATGTTATCAGCATATTTCAAGAACAAACAATAACAGGAAGTCCAAACTTGGTATTCTAAATTTGTATCATGCAGGGATGCTACACTAAACTTTTCGTTGAGATCAAGCAAACGGTTCATGCATAGGGACATCCAAGATAATTCAAATACATTACATCTATGTGAGAAATTTCTGGTAAGTACACTTTAAGATCTATGGTCTGCCTTAACAAGACGGAATGAACATTTCTTTTTATATGCATAAAAGCATGTTTTCCGTAGATTGTGGTATGAAAAGGATTCATCATTCGTGCACAGGGCTACCCAAAGAATTTGGAAATATTGAGGCTGTACTTGGATATTGCTGGAAGTGTATTTCATTTTGTGTTAGATGTTTTTCATTTAAGACTGAATTTCAGTACACAATATAATGTGCATACCGTTTATAGATAATATACGAGGCTTCTCAGAATTAAGTTACACGTTTTTTTCTATTGATTGTAATTGACGGAAGTGCTTCGCTGTTGGGTTGTTGGGAAAGTAGTTTCGTTTTTCTCAGCAGGGGACTTGATTGTATTTTTTTCACGCCATCTTCACAATTAAGCTACATTACCATTATATATTGTGACAGCTGATATAGCAAGGCTTTCTTGTGAAAGTTCGTTTTATTCTGCTCAATAGGTTTTGATTGGTGTCCTAGCAATTAAAGAAAAGCGGAAGCGACATTTTCAGCATATGTTGTTTTTGCTATCATAAAGGCGAAAATACTGTTCAAACAAGGAAAAACGTATACGATGTGTATACAGAAAATTTATTTAAGGAACGCCAGTGTCAAAACTGGTTTACCAAATTTTGTTTCGTCAATTTTGGCGTTGAAGATGCATTACGTTCTGGAAAACCAGTTTATGCTAATGAAGACAAAATAAAGTATCGATTTATGAAAACTACCAAATAACAACTCGTGAGATCGCTAAGAAACCGACCAAAGTGGAAAATATGTGATTCAACAAAATATTTATACAATATAAGAAAATCGTATTTCATTTTCAATGAAAAAACAAAATTATTTTCCGAACAACCTAATATATTTTACTATTTGGGGGAACACTGCTTAGGATGGAAAATTAATTTCTATAACCTATACTATAAACAAAATATTTTTGAAGTTCGATTTTCCACTCTATGTCTTTTGTATAATGTTATGTTTCGAGGTGTCCTGAATACAAAAGGCGTATTTTTAGCGTTTGATATGCATGCATATCTGTATTAAGAATAACTGAAAATCAAATAACTGCAGAAAATTCAAATTTGTTATTTTGAAGTGCTATGTAATTGCCACTTGAAAATTTGATCAAGATTGGTAAGCTTCAAGGCAAATAATAGGCTTATACTAGGCAAGACGTGTTAAACCCTCGACGATAGCTTCAAAGCCCGAGCCTGATCCCTTCCCGAGATTCGATGACTTTTTCTAGTCAATTTTCACCTTTTATTCCTTCCGGTGTTAGCCCTTTATTTATTTTATTTTTCCACACACCTGACATTATGAGTTTTTTTTTTTTTTTTTTTTTTTCGTTTACATCCCATGCTTTTTTTATATAAATTTCTCACTCTTTTCCCCCGTCATTCTGTGAACTTTAGCCTTTTTTCCTCGTTTTTACATTCTAAAGTACGATGGCCACATAATAGACGAGACGTATTAAACCTTCGACGATAGCTTCAGGGCTCCGAACCCAGTACCTCCACGAGCTTCGATGACTTTTTCTTATCAATTTTGACTTTTTATTTCTTCCGGTGTTAGACTTTTTTTTTTCTCTTTCTTTCTCATCCCATGCTGTTTACTATAGATTTTTAGCCTTTTTCGTCGATTTTTGCATTCTAATTTCCGGTACTTATAATAAAAAAAGTAGTTTTTGTTATATTCACATGTTTGGGGTCCCCTGATTATGAAAACCTTGAATTTTATTTTTTATTTTTTCAAATGAATGTAGATGCTATAATTGTAATAATATATTGCTATAATTGTAGGTACTATTACATTTGAAATATTAAATTAATTCAAACCGAAGTTGGACAGTTAGCTTAACATACAAATATTTTGGATGATTTCGTTGCGCAAGTTGCTTCGCCATTTTGTTTCTAAGTTTCAGCCACTTAAAATCAAGCTGCCACTTGAAAATTTCTTATCACGATAACTTTTGAAATACTTGATCAATTCGAACCAAAGTTGCACAGCGGACTTATCATTCAAGTATCTTAAGTTCTTTCGGTGGCCAAGTTGCTCCGCAAATTAGTTTCCAAGTTGCGGCTACTTTAACGCTGCCACTTGCAAATTTGCTATCACGATAACTTTTGAAATACTGATTTTATTCGAGTCAAAGTTAGACAGTGAGCTTATCTTACAAATATCTTGAATTAATTGACTGAGCAACTTGCTCCGCCATTTTTTTCCGCCACTTAATTTGTCAAAACGATAACTTTTCAAATACTGAATTAATTCGAAAGAAATTTGTATAATAGACTTACCTCAGAAATACATTTGATATGTTTGTTTGACAACTTGATCAGCGGATCAAGTTGTCAAACCTTGCTTTAAAGTGCCAGATGTTTGTAAATTTCAAATTCCCATAAAAAAAAAGGTATTTATGAACCGATTTTCTTAAAACTACGTATGTTCATAGACACACTAATATTTCCACCAAGTCCATTAATAAATTATATTCGCGATTTTGTTTCAAATTGGCGACTACTTAATAAGAATAAAGAAATTACCCTACCCTTCCGAATGAGACGGAAGGACTTCTTTTATATTTTACAGTGTTTCTTTAGAAAGTTCTTACTCGTTCAATGTCTTTTACTTGCGATTCAAGCATAAAGAATACATTTTAACTAATTTAATTCTACTGAGATTTTTTTCACGCTTGCATTTAGGAGTAGACAAAACTAAATTTTGATGCTCTTGTGTGTCGCAGCTTTGACGCTAAAATCTGGCACATTTTTATTTATTTATTTCTTTTACTTTATTTTATTTATTTTTAATTATTTATTTATTTGTTTATTTTTATTTTTATTTATTTATTTATTTATTAGTTCCCAACCAACTTTGTTAAAGGTATAAGGAACTTAGGTAATCGTGAAAATTTCCGAACTCGAGTTCTTGATTGATTTACATGTTTTGAGGTGTTAGAAATCTGAAAATGACAAAAATGATATGGTGTCCGTCTGCAGGGTGTTTTGTTAGTTTTTTAGTGTTCTAGTTCGTGAGTGTGTTACTTTGTCAGTCTGTGTACACGATATCTCAAGAACAAGTAAACGTAATGATTTCGTGCCGGTTTTAAAGTATCGCTAATGACATTGATAAGAGCCCAATTGATTTTCAACATTCGACTCCAAAAACTTTGTAAGTTACTTGATATTTACGATTTTCTTAACATGGGATAATAGAGCGAAATTTCAGTTAAATGTGCATTAAATGGTATATTTTTATTGTAAAGATGTCAAACCAGTTTTTTAATATCGGGTAGAATGCTGGCATGAACATCATTAATTATGAACATCCTACTTTGAAAATTTTGTAAGTTATTCGAAATTTACGAATTTCTTAACATGGCAGAATAGGGCAAAATTTCTCATTAACGCCCACTTTAAAGGTTATTTTCGTCATAAGGATGGTTGGTTGGTTGGGTTTTACGTCGCACTAGTGCTGCGCAGATGGGCAATTGGCGATGGTCTGGGACACACCCTTAGAGGTGGTCCGGAGACATGCCATCGCGATTTTGATCCTCCATGGCAGGGTTGCCAAATTTGGCCTTTTTTTTATTCAATAGTCAACAATAATTTTTATTTGTAACGTTTGACTAATCACTTCGAAGATTGATAGTGTATTATGTATATCAAATGTCACTTCTCAAAACTATTGGTGACTGTTGAATAAAAAAAAGGCCAATTTTGGCAACCCTGCTCCACGGAAGGGATGGCTCTCCCGCTTCGGTGACCCCCAGAGGTATAATTTATGATGGAAACGTGGAGGACATTACGGCCACGACAGATTTTACGTGCACCAGTCACCATTAGTGTACACGACGGTCTTTGGCCGGCTCGAGTACCGAACTCACAATCTTCCAATAACGAGGCCGGCGCGTCATAAGGATGACAGACTACTCTTATAATATGATTTATGATACTGGTTCTAACATCATTGACTACGGATATTCTAATAAGAAAATTTCGCACGTTATTCGAAATTTAACATAGCCAAATGCAGCAATATTTCACACAAACTTGCTTCGTGGAGATTATTATGTACTTTAAAAATAGTATGGAATAGTATGAAAACTAAAATACAAACCTCAATAAATTAATTATGAAATTAGGGTAAGTTAAATGTATGGAACTGAAAGGTTCTTAGCCTATTAGGTGGGGAACTTCAGTCTGTCACTGTGTCAAGTGATATATTCAATTCATTTCTCTTAACATCAATATAGTCTGCTTTGCAGTAGAAGTTTATGATAACAAATATATGATGGATAACTGAACAGAGTCCACCTATGCCAGCTAGTCTTTTTTTTTTTTTTTTTTTTTTCTCCTTGACGAAGTGCTTTATTATTTTGACTGGAATGTAATTTAAAATGTTTTTGTATTTATATTTTTTCTTCGGAATGTTTTATATACTCGTTGCATACAGTCGGAAGCAAAATTATTGTAGCGCTAGCAGTAATTCCTATTTAAAATTTGCGCACATAACACTGTTTTGTTAAGTAAATATTTGTCGAGTTATCTTAGTCTTAAGCTTAGTTTATGAAAAAGTAAGTTGATGATAAAAATTAGCGACCAAACTACATAATATATATATAGAAAGTGATAAAAAGGTGTAAAAGTTTAAGATAAGTGGGCGTGATTAACAAAGAAGAAATGTTAATAAATACAACAACAACAAATTAAATTATCGAAAAAACATTTGTAAAAATAAACACTTCATGTGAAAAACACCCTTCCGCTTCCACTTCAGCAGAACAGACAATTATTAAGAAAACATAAAAAGGCCTAACAGGTTTCGGAAACCTGTGAAGAAAAAGCCTCCAGGTTTCAAAAAACAAAACCTCCTTTGTCGGAAGCGGAAGGGTGTTTTTCACATAAAGTGTTTATTTTTATAAATGTTTTTTCGATAATTTAATTTAATTTGTTGTTGTTGTATTTATTAACATTCTTTCTTTTTGTTAATCACGTCCACTTATCTTAAACTCTTACACTTTTTTATCACTTTCTAATCAAAATTATATAATTTTTGTATAGTTTTTAGTGCTGCCTTTGACGCCTTTTTATACAAATATACTTTATTTAATATGTAAATAATATATATATATATGAAAAATGTGGACGTGTGCTTCAATAATTTTGCTGCCGACTGCATATGATATATCTAATGTGAAATTTTATCTTCACATTTTCAAGCAGTTTACAAACGCATGGTTTACTCGTTATACAGGGTGTCTTTCAATTAACCTACAACTTAAATAACTTCTCATGGTCTCACTAACTGGCGATACAAATTCGTGTAGTGTAGTGATTTCTAGTGCAGTGTAGAGGCCCTACTTTAGGAATTCTGTGATAAATTGCTGTTTCATGAAATAGCAATTTATCATTGTAATTAAATCCTTCGTCTGGTTTATTAAAATGTAATAGCAATAAAAAAAGTGCTAACATTCTTTTCCTATAATTTTTATAAGACAATCAATTTTTAAGCATCGTTCCTACGATTAAATAAAGAATTATTATAAAAAAATATAAGCATCTATCTGTAATGCTGTATATTATGAAGATTTGTTTCATATTTATAAAATGGGTATTCTCTGTTTTTTATTCTAGAAATGTATATTCATATTTATAAATCAATGATATTGATGATCTGCGGGAATTTAAATTATAAATTTAGTAATCCGTAGAGTGAAAAATCTGAAATTGTGGTGCTGCCATCTATTTTAAAATATTGAAATTAAAAAATCATTACTCTGGTTATAATCATAAACATTACATCCAATGTCAGATTTTGAAGAAATAAATAAAATATGTATAAGACATGTATTATTTCGGGAAGTATATGAATTATTCTAATAACCGTTTGCATGAGATTTTTAAAAAATCTGAAAGTTTCCTTGTATTATAATTATGAATTTATTGTAATTAATAATGTATTTACAGCACTACAATAATTTACTTTTTAAAAACGTGTCTCACGTGACTTACAAGCAAGATAAAAATATTTATCCCTTGAAAGGTTGGTTGGTTTGTTCTAGGGTTTAAATCCGATTTACGCTAGTGTCCCAAGCCTATGGGTGGGATGACCTCCGTGGAAGGGGGGGGGTGTCTTTCTAAGGGATCCCAACCCGTATCTACGAGAGTTTCTGATAAAACCACGGAAAACTACGAACAACTAGGTCGAGGAGCGTGATCTGGGATCGAACCCGACATTTCCCATCCGCCAGCTTTTAGTGCAGAACCGCTCGGACGCTGGTAGATGGGAATATATATAAGGGATGGAATATTTTTTCAAGCAATAGGATTGGCATACAAAGTTATTCGTCATACATTCAAGGGCACATGACAGCTGCTTTGGCCTATGCCAAAAGGTAGATTGGCCAAGTTTCTTTCGTCCATTTTAAAACATTTTTAAATTTTGAAGAATTCCGACATTTTTATGAACATTTGAGTTCCAGCCAATAAGTAAAGATAGATTTGTATACAGCAAGTCAAATCAAACATCGAAATGAAATATTAAAACTATTTATATTGCAATATACTCCATTAAAAGCTACAAAATAATAATAATAATAGTTTTTTTTTTTTTTTTTTTTTTTTTTTCCTAATGATACAAAGGAGTCTGAGAGTAGTAAATCTTATTCATTACTTAGGGACATTCTCAAAAGAAAATTTCCTTCTCTGGTAAATACAAATAATTTTGCGACGCTTACAAACTTATTTTTTGTCAAAAAGGTATGGATTTAGTACCAATATTATAATGAATGTAAACAAGATTTCCATTTGCTGCAATATGTGTGGTGCATCTTGATTTATAACCAAAACGTAGTGCAGAATCTACAGAAAATGCTGAATATTGGATAATTACCTTTAAGAAAGTTCTTTCGTTTGTATTAGAAAAAAAAAAAAATCTTTACTAAAGTATATAAAATAAAATGCCTGCAAGACATGCATTTCGCGGGATAAAATTATTTAAAAATTGTATTAGGATGTGAGCAGTATAGATTTTATAGCGGTTTTAGAAATATTAAAAATCGAAACGATACATAATTTACCCATATTTTAGGCATAAGAAAAAGAACTGTGATTTTAACTTATTTCCTCATTCAATTTTTTAAATCGAGTTTGTTAGTTTACTTTTACTATTCGTATTGAAATTCCATTT
Source organism: Salticus scenicus (assembly GCA_963930645.1). Lineage (NCBI taxonomy): Eukaryota > Metazoa > Arthropoda > Arachnida > Araneae > Salticidae > Salticus > Salticus scenicus. The sequence continues at coordinate 150,424,663 of OZ005659.1, forward strand.
AGAAATTGAGAATTTATGGAAAAATTAACGTTTTAGTGCTGCCATCTATTGCTATAGACAAGACATAATATCTAGAAACACTTTTTTTTTCTTACTTTTTTTTTTTTTTTTTTTTTTTAAAGCTTAAGCACATATTTTAATTAAGTAATGGATAAATTATCCATAAATGCTTAAATTAAAAGTTATCAAAATCATTTTTATGAAAACTAGTTAAAAAATATTTATATTGACTTATATAAAAGTGTTTTAGATTTGAGAATTAGACTACTTTCAGATAGATAATGTGCTATACTATACTCATTTATTTAATTACTTATTATTTAAAAATATAGTCCATTAATATATATTTTTGCATAATTAATGTATAATACTGTTATGATCTTTAATAATTTTTACAGACATTAGATAAATATATATATATATAACATATTTTTGCAAACGTACATTATATTAAAACCTTTCTTTTTTCATTATATATATTTCATGCATTTCAAGGTAGAATTTGCATATCGTCTGACATTTATGATATTAATCAGGAAAAAGAAAGGTGAAATTATTTTTTTTATTATTATTTTAAGTGTTGAATTTTAAGAATACTTTAGAATTAAATAAATAATGAAATAAATTTATTACAAACAAATACATAGGCCTAAAGAGGGAATGCCCTGCATGAGGATTTATCTAGGGTGGGGGTGGGAGGGCTATCTCGAATTTACACGAGTGTCGGAGAACACCACGAAAAAATGCTAAGTATTGTTTTTCTTCTACCATAAAATCATATCAAATATTCTTAATAAATTACCTTAAGGAAGTTCCCCCCCCCCTAAAACTTAACATAATTTTAAATTTATAAGACTTCATTTAATGATGAAATATAATTTATATAAGAACTTTTATGTAAGGGTTAGCAAGTATCAAAACTTGCATTTAGAAAGTTCTTTTTTTATAGTATAGTAAAGACTTACACTGACTTTATGTAATGTTATACAATCATATTAATGAAACTAATTACATTCACACTGTTGAAGAAATTGTACACCATTTGGCTATTACTGGTGACCGTTCCACTGAAATTGCATTATTAATTTTCAATGCAATTATGAAAATTTTATCATACAATAGAAAAAATTCCAATTTATTTGTGAAAAAATTGTTTAAAAATTTTTGATTTTTTTTTTTACATTTTTAGAAGATTTTTACAGGTTAATTTATGGTTTGTGTGTGTTAAGGGCGAATGGCTACACTTGAGCTTTAAGCCTGGGTGGAATACTCACCATAGGGAACTTTTCTAAAGGGGTCCAACTCCATATATTCACGCGAGTTAACAGAAAATCATAGGTAACTCTGAACATCGTGATCGACGAGGGTATCATGCAATCGAACTGGCACTACCCAATTTCTACCTTTCAGAGCAGAAGCTCTAGGCCATTGGCGGAGAGTTAAAATGAAGGAAAAATAATTACAAAATTTTTTTACATTTTATTACTATATATATTAAATCTGGTCCTTTTTGTTATACAGGATTTGGGGATAGTAATCGATTTCTTCATACCTTTAATAAAACTATTACTCATCATATGTATGTATATTTCTAATTCTTAAATATAATGGGATTGTCATCATTCATTTTCACATATGTAGTATTAACAGGTTATTTAATTTAGTTATAAATTAATTATTTTTAATAATTATCAGTTTCGGTGGCGTTTAACCTACTGTTATTCATCATTTTATTACGTTAAAATATTTCGATAAATATTTTAATCTATATATACATATATATATATATATATAGCTAGATAGCTAGATAGATTGTAAATAGATTATTTTAATAGTTTAATATTAACTCAAGATTTAAATAATACTCACAGAATTGCTTTGATGGAAGTAATTATAAGTAAATGAATCTCGGAATGTAGTAGTAATAATCTAAAAAATAAATATCAGTTTTAATAAAGAAAAATTGCTTTCTGAAACTTCAGCAATTATAATACAGTTTGCAATTGCTTATAAGTGAAAAAGACTATCGATTAAAAAATGATAAACAAATATTAATAATGGTTCATTAAGAACAAGAAAAATACTTTTTTAAAAGTTTAATTCACCTTCTCACCTCTCCTTTCATGTTTTCCATCTAAAATACGGGGCCTAGACATTCTGAATTTTCCGTGGTTTTCTCGGAAACTTGCGTAAATACAGGCAAAGACCCCGAAGAAAAAACCCCCACGGAGGGCACTCTCCCTCAGACCTAGGACCTTTGTGCAGTCAATCGGCCTTAATACCCACAACCCAACACAACTCTTCTAAAATATGAACCACCGATAAAATAAAACAATTTTGAGTTACGCTGGCTAAAATTTTAGTTTTGCAACGTAGCAAATACATATGTTTGAGGTAATTTAGCAAAATTTGTTTTAACTGATGCGTGTAATCAGATAAAGATAAAATTTGAACAGTTATGTTAGAAAAAAGTTAAAAAATAAAAATAGTAAATAAAAATAAATAATTAAAGTAAAATAAAGTACAGTCGAATGAATCTCAAGGGGGATAAAAACTTTGTTCATGTTATCAGTAATTCATGCTATCAGTAACTATCTCCATATAACTAAACTAATCTTCATTTTAACGGGGATTTTGGAAACAATCCATGTTAAAAATAATTTAAGTTAACAGTGTTCACGTTAACGAGGTTCGATTGCATTTCAAACATGGTTAAACATCTTAAAAAGTTACTATAAAATGCTTATATATATTCCTGATTTTTGTGCACTGTTAATTTTAAGCTGTACATTGGACAAATTTTCGGTATTTTTATACATAAATTATATGACGGCGAAATAGTTATCAAAAAACAACTTTTCTGTTCTTCATAGAGTCAGATAAAGGTAAATTAAACATAATATTAGAAGAAAATAATAAGAAAGAAAAAATTAAATATCTCTACCTACACTGTAAAAAATTTGACTTTTTTGTTGCCATAAATTCTCTGTAATTTGAGAAAATAAGCATAATTTACGAAAAAATTACGTTGTCAGAACGTATTTTCTCAAATTACAGAGAATTTATGGCAACAAAGAAGGCTAATTTTTTACAGTGTATTCGTTGTTCGTAAATGTCAAAATAGTCCAATCCTAATTACATACGTTTGAAAGGTACTAAATGTAAAATGCATCTACGTATTGCTGGTTTTGATAAAGTTATTAATTTTGAGCTGAAATAAAAGTAATTGCGGTATTGCAATAGCGATCAACCATGCGATGAGCACTAATTTTTTCAAATATAAATTAATTAATTAAAATAAATAAATAAATAAATACCATTTTGGCGCCTGATATAAGTTAAATATTTAACCAAATAAATGTAAACTGTATTATTATAATTAGTGAAGTAAAAACAGCTTCATTTAAGCGGACTTGGTACCACTCTACAAGGTTCCATATGAAAGCTTTTATTTCTATGTATAGTTAATATTGAGAAAATAAAATATATTAGTTTTGCTCTATAAAGTATATATTCAGGCAACAATAATCATTGTTTTTTAATATATTCTTTACAGATTTGAAATATTTAAATTGCGTTTTCTCCATTTGTAAATTTTTAAAATTCTAAAACTTCTACAGATGTTTAAGAAAAGACTTAATATTATTTTCGAATGTTTAATTAAATCTGCTTAAAAGAATTAGGGATGGATTCTGCAATATCTTTAAGAGAAAATGTATTAAAAATAAAAATATAACAAAATTCATGTTTTTTTTTTTTTGTTTGTTTGTTTTTTCAAAATTTTACACTGAAATATATATATATATATATATATATATATATATATATATATATATATATATATATATATACGGCCTTAATCTAGAATGAGTAAGTGGCCATTTTCTAAATCTCTTAACTAGAAATATAGATTTCCGAGCTATGTGCATAAGGCACGCCAATAAACTGAATAGACGAAATGATTGAGAATTTCTAGTCTGCACATTTCTAGATGATGAAACAATATTCCGAATATTTTGTATGGCGATTAATTCTCACTTGATTATCTAGAATTGGGTCATAAACCAAGATTATAGTTGCTGAAACCCGCCTCTTGTGTTCGCATTTATTTGGAGATATATTCAAATAGGCTAGATAATATAGACAAACTCTCTAGAATTCTAATAGGGGTTTCTAAAACTCGCTTTCAAATGGGACTAGAATTTAAAAGGATGACATGGAACTTTTTTTTTCTAGAGCCACAATTTAGATTCTAGATGTCAGTTACAGATTTTTTTTCTCGGTGTACGACGTGCACTTTGGAATATTTTTTTTCTCAAAAACTAATTAATAAATTTCAAAATTCAGCCCTAATTCTTTGAAGTAGGTTCTATTAAACATCTGAAAAATTTTAAGGTTTTTTTTTTTTTTTTTTTTTTTTTTTTTTATATATATATATATCTGTAGAAATTTTAGCATTTTGAAGATCATGAATTTAGGGGAAAAAATGTAAACTAAGAAAACGCAATTTTAAGATCTCAAATCTGTAAAAAAAAAAAAAAAAAAAAAAAAAAAAAAAATGTATCAGAATCTATAAGAATTGCTTGCATGAGTATTATATATATATGAAACCTACTTCATGATGCCAATGTCCCCTTAACATGCACAAAATTTTTAAATTTTTAGTGTAACCATTAAATATAAGACATAAAACTAACAAAGGCAGTAAAACAAATAAGACAGTTCAATACAAACTAAAACATAAACTAAGATATTTATTTACAGAAACAACAAATTTAAAATCAACAATAACAAATTATACAATTTTGAAGCCTTGTGAGTAATACATATCTTCTTAACTGATGCTCGATGTCGCATATTCTCCATATCTTACGTCTTGTTAGTGACAGCAGTTTACTAACATTTCCTGGGATGTGACATCTTTGTTTTGTTAGAATTTCTTCGGGGAAATCTTCTTTATCATCGCGTTTCCTTTTAGTTCCTGAAAAATAGTGATTTATAATTAATTAAGTTGCTATTATTTCTGGATAATTCTTATACACAGCCAAAAATAAATTAAAAAAATACTCAGTCATTTCTCCATCAATCGCACAGTCGAACCTCGTTAACGTGGACATGCTAACACATGAGTTACTTTTAACATGAACTGTTTCCACAATCCCCAACAAAATGCACTGCTGATAGCACGAACTGTTGATAACACTTCTCGGCATGAAAATTGCCTCTGACACCATTTCAGCATATTCTTATATAAAATGACCTTCTGAATCCGAATAGGATACCCATTTTGCCCTATAATCCACGTTTTCCAGGAATGGCCACCTATTTTTGTCATTTTTCGGTGATTTTATGGCTATAAATTTGATTTTTTGGAGGAAGGGGGGGGGGATTATTTTAACCTTTAAATATTTTCTGAGGGGCTACAGAGTTGGAAAATTCTAAAACATGGACATTTGCGACAAGGGAAATATTTGGGGGGGGGGGAGGGGATTTGCCACTGAAATAAGGCATTACGTATCTTATATTTTTTTAATCAGTTATTAATGTTTTTTTTTTTTTTTTTTTTTTTTTTTTTAACTTTATGTATATTTTCTGTTTTGTTTTGTTTTCAGGTGTTAAATTAATTATTTAATTATTTTTCATTCTTCAAATCAAATTCATGTTCATAAAATTATCGAACGGGGAAAGAAACTGAGGGAGGGGGTGGTGTATCTAGAAAACGGTGGGTGACTGGGCAAAATGGGAGTCATATTCGGATTCAGGAGGTCATTTTACATAATAATTAGCAAAAATGGTATCTATTTTTGTTACCACTTTACAGATCTCGATTTTTTTTTTTTTTTTTTTTTTTTTTCCAGAGCAGTGTATTATGAAAAAAAAAATTATTTCCCTTGAGGTTCACGTTAACAAGGCTCGACTGTATAATTAAGATAAAAACATATGAAAATACAGTGTTGTACCTGTAAGTCTGATAGAATAAATTACATTAATTTAAAAAATATTATAACGTTGCTTAAGCAATCTTTGAAGATTGCAGTATAATATGGCAACTTTAACACACACACACACACACATATATATATGTGTGTGAGTACAAAATATGTAAAGACTACAAATTACAAAAAATCACACCATTTGTTTCGGTTTGAAATAGTACACCGACCCTTCACCAGGCAAAAAGTTTAGACACGAGTGCAACAAAGAAAGCGGCATATATGGTGTTTACATACAAAGTTTTTTATTCATTATTTTTCAACATTAGTCCTAAGGTCCATTTTTTAGGCTAATATTAGTAAGTATTCAAATAAAGTTAATCTTAACTGCATATAAATATTCCGTACCTTTTTTTTTTTTTTTTAATCCTTAATTTAAAATACTTCGTCTTTAAAATTAATATAAAACGCATCATCTTACAATGATATTTTGGTATTTTAGATTACTTTATGATTGTAAATTATGGATAACTCATTAAGAACTTTAGGAGAGCTTACTGAACAGTATACATGTATATAAGAAATCATATTGTACGTATAAGTATTATATTTATGTTGAATGTTACATTTTTAAACCAGCAGTTAGAACTGAAATTAGTAGGAAATTTTATTTCCTAGTTAATGAGCTAAAGCTATCACAATTTTTCTGCACTAACAGACATTTTTTTTTTTTTTCTATAAATGATGAAATATTGTTCAAAACCTGTAAATCCATCGAAAGGCAAAATTCGAAATTTTTAACGAAAGCAATACTTTCGTTAATTAAATATGGAATAGTACGGAAAAAATGTCTGCTTTATTACATTCATTCTTAAAATATACACTGAGAAAAAATATATACCGCTTTCATCTAGAATGAATAAATGGCCATTTTCTGAATCCCTAAAATAGAAATCTAGATTTCTGAGCTATGCGCATAATGCACGCCAACAATCTGAATAGACGAAATGATCGAGAATTTCTAGACTGCACATTTCTAGATGGTGAAGCAATATTCTGAATACAGAGGCTGTTCGCACATTTTTTAGACGATTTTGATGGAGTGTACTGAAGCAATTTCACTCATATTTCGAGTTTTATTTGTTCAGTTTGATAGCCCTTGTTCTTAACTAACATTCTACATCATAATTTCTATGATAATAATGCTTTTTATAATATCGGAAGATGTATATTTTTCTACTCCTCTTGAACAGCTTTCCAGAGTCCACAAAGCGTTGTAGGTCGGTGTTTGGATAATGTTGATTTTAAGAGTCGAAAAACACAAAAATTCAACAGTGATACAGCAGAAGATTTAGCAGGAATGTCAGTGAAGGGTATGGTTTTAATTCCCGTTTTTTGTTCCATTTTTTTTCTAGAAAAGCAATTGCGGATTGTGATGTGTGGCTGCTTGTTTTGTCTTGATACAGTTCAACGGATTGATAGCATTGTGGATAAAGATCTGGATTTTCATTTTTAAAAATTGGAATTAAAATATGTTCTTGAGAGTATTTGGAGTTGATTTTGACATTTTTGTCACATTTTTTTGCTTTTATCTTGCGCTTGTATGAAAAACCAGTGGCAATCATAAATCCTTTAGAAAAACTTTCTTTTGATGCTTTGAGCCATGTAGCAATTTTTTTTTCTCCACTTTTGTGATAATAAATTGACCCTTTTTTATTGCAACCACTTAAATATACCCAAGATTCATCTGTTGTTGCAACATTTTTCCATAGCGCATTTTTGCATCTAAACAAAAATTCTAATTATCAGAAGATAAACAAAACTTCCAAAAATATAACTGTTGTGAAAATAAAATTCTCCATGGAAACGATTTTTTCTTACTGCGAAATAAAATCGTCTAAAAAATGTGCGAACAGCCTCTGTATTCTGAATCTTTTTTATTGCGAGAAATTCTTGCTTGATTTTCTAGAACTGGGTCATAAACCAAGATTATAATTACTAAAACCCGTTTCTTGTATTCTCATTTATTTGCAGAGATTTTTAAATAACTTTGCCCTCGAGAATATAGGCAAAAGCTCTAGAATTCTATTAGGAATTTCTAAAACTCGCTCCAAAGGGGTTTAGAATTTATAAGGATGACACGGAATTATTTTTTCTAGAGCCACAATTTAGATTCTAGATGTCAATTACAGAATTTTTTCTCAGTGTACGTGTTACTTTATGGATTTTATTTATTTATTTATTTATTTATTTTTCTGAATATTCATTCAGTCTTTTGTACTTCATGTGAAAATACATTTTTATAGAAAACGTTTTCAGAGATAATTACAATTTAAAATACCGTATTCTATAATAATAATAAATAAATAAATAAATAAGCTAAAATTTCAAATTTCATAAAGCTTTATCAAAATATTACTGATTTCTTCTTCTTCTTATTTTTTTTTTAAACAACTTTATAAGTACATATTTTTAGGCTTAAATAATTTATGTATATATGTACAGATTATTTTTCTTTCATTTAAAATTTTATATTAAATATTTATTCATTGCAGAATGTTTAGAAAAGCAAAGTAAAAATGTATTGCATTTTGTACTCACCGCTTTTTTCAACCACTGCTTCTTCATAGAGTTTTTTAAATTCATCCATCTTTTCTTGAGATCCCATTAATTCCTCACACCACTTTCCAATGTCTTCTAAACTAGTGTCAACTTCTAAACGAGAAAAAAAGAAAATCAAATTATATATTTAAAAAAGAAAAAATAAATAAAGTAAAACAAGTAAAAGAAAAAAAAAAAAAAATCAACCAGTTAGCTTTAAAATTCTTCTGAAATTTGTGTTTAAAATAAAAATTTAAATTCTGCACTAAAAAGAATTTATTTTAAGACGTGAAGCTTTTTTTTTTTTTTTTTTTAATTGATTTAAATAATTCGCTGAAAATATTTTATAGAGGATGTTCATAACGAAAAGTCTACAATCTATATTAGTGAACTTTCCAGCATATATATTTCTTCTAAAGGCATATATACTTTTTATCTTAAAACTTTTTTTTTTTCTTTTTCAATTTTCGGGTTATTATTATTATTATTATTATTATTATTTATTAATAAAATCCTTTATTTATTGGTGTTATCTATTTAGACTGGTGTTATCTATTCTGTAAATTAAGTCTGGTTGTTAACGCAAGATACGTAGAACTAGGGGAATGGCTAACAAGGAGTCTTTCTGAAAGGCCATAAAATGTATTTCAAGGAAGTTTCAGGGAAAAAAAAAAAAAAAAAAAAACTTGTAAAAAATCAAAATATATATATTAAAAAATAAATAAATAAATAAAGTAAAACAAGTAAAGTAAAAAAAAAAAAAAAAAAAAAAAAAATCTAGTTAGCTCTAAAATTCTTCTGAGTAAAGTAAAAAAGTAAAAAAAAAAAAAAAAAAATCAACTAGTTAGCTCTAAAATTCTTCTGAAATGTATGTTTAAAGTAAAAATTTAATTTCTGCACTAAATAGAATTTATTTTTATTTTGTGTAATTGATTTAAATAACTCATTGAAAATATTTTATAGAGGATGTTCATAACGAAAAGTCTATAATCTATATTAGTGAACTTTCGAGCATATATATTTCTTCTAAAGGCATATATACTTTTTTACCTTAAAAGTATTTTTTTTTTTTTTTAATTCAATTTTCGTTTTTTTTTTTTTGTCATTAATAAAATCTTTTATTTATTACATGAATCTGGAGACTGGTGTTATCGATTTTGTAAATGAAGTCTGATTGTCAACGCAAGATACCTAGGACTAGGGAAATGGGTAACAAGGAGTCTTTCTGAAAAGCCATAAAATGTATTACAAGGAAGTTTCGGGGGGGGGGGGGGGAAGAAAACTTCGTAAAAAATCAAAATATATATATATTAAAAATTAAATAAATAAAGTAAAACAAGTAACTAAAAAGAAACAAAATCAACCAGTTAGCTCTAAAATTCTTCTGAAATTTATGTTTAAAATAAAAATCTAAATCCTACACTAAATAGAATTTATTTTAAAACGTGAAGCCTATTTTTATTTTGTTTAATTGATTTAAATAATTCACTGAAAATATTTTATAGGAGATGCTCTTAAAGAAAAATTCTACAATATATATTTGTGAACTTTCGTGCATATATATTTCTTCTAAAGGCATATATACTTTTTTATCTTAAAACTTTTTTTCTTTTTTTAATTCAATTTTCGAGTTATTTTTTTTTTTTTTAATTAAAAAATCCTTTATTTATTACATAAATCTGGAGACTGGTGTTATCTATTTTGTAAATTAAGTCTGATTGTCAACGCAAGATACCTAGAACTAGGAAAATGGCTAACAAGAAGTCTTTTTGAGAAGCCATAAAATGTATTTCAAGGATGTTTCGGGGGGAAAAAAAAAAACTTTTTACGCCTATCCTGATAAAAGCTTTCTGTGAAACATGGAAACGTCCTAGACTGAAAAAAAAAATCTATGCCCGAATCTAGAAAATAAATTGTGTCTATAATAAAAATCATTCCATATCATCCTTAACAACACACCTTCTCCACATGACATCCTTAAGATATTCTATTGTTAAAGTGACATCCTTTGAACATCCTCAGGATGTACTTTAGATAAGTGTGTTGTTAGGGGTCCTATTAAATTCTAGATCCCTTTACCAGCGAGTTCTAAAAAACGTTATTAGAATTCTAGAGTGTTTTCCTACATTATTGTGGTCAATCTTATTTAAAAATCTCTAAAAATAAATACGAACTCAAGAGGCGATTTTTAGTAACTATCATTTTGGTCAATGACCTAATTCTCGGAAATCAAGTGAGAATTTCTCGCAGTGTAAAGGATTCATACACATTCATAATATTCATAGCAATGCTTCACCGCCAACTCAGATTACCTGTTTCGGAACCTGTTTGTTCAGGTTACTCGGAAATCTACATTTCTAGTTTAGGGATTCAGAAAATGACTCCTTATTCGTTCTGGTTAAAGGCAATATTTTTTTTTTTCAGTGTTTTTCTCTTCTATTATTAATAATAAATAATATTTTTAAATTGTGCACACACACACAAATAAAAAAAAAATTGTAAGATATGAAAATCAACACGAAATTAATACCTTGAAAACACTTTATCCTGTTTTCTTGAATCTGAACTAATATAAAGAGAAGTCAAGTTCAAAAGCAGGGCCCGACGATGCTTTACCCCAAAAGGACCCATTCTCAAAAACAATAATAAATAAATAAGAAAAGTGCATTTTAAAATTTTTCCTTTCAACTATACCTTCTATTTTCTCATTGTTTTAGTAACCTATAACAAAATCATTAGTTTTATGTTCAAGACAGATGAAAAATTGAAGCACATTGATCAGCAAATGTTTAAGAAATTAGTCACACAATTTAATAATTGTTTAAGCTCTCTAGTAAAATATAGAAAAAAAAAATTAATCATTTTTTGACTTAAATAGACGTATAATGAAAAAATGTGTACTATTACTTCTCAATTTTTGGAAATGATTCCTCCTAAATTTAGAGGCCCTGGGCTAGTGCCATAATCTGACCCTGTTCAAAAGGCAATCATCTACATCTCAAAATGTATAACAATATTTAAAAGGAAAAGGGGGGTGGGGGGGTAAAACTTTATTTCGTGCCAAGAATCAATTCAGGTTTGAATTTTCGGGGTATATTTTGTAAAAGATAAATATTCTTGTAAAAAAAAAAAAAAAAAAAAAAAAAAAAAAGAGCAAGTTTTTTTATTTATTTACTGGGGGAAAAGTATCACTTTCCTTTTTAGTAATAACTTTAAATTGTTAATATCGAGTTGTTTCATCGAACCAAATATAAGCAGTAATTTAAAATAATACAGAAAACAGGGGCATTTTTTTACAGAAATAATTTTTGTGAAAGGGTCCAATTCACGAATTTTAAATTTTGGTCATACCATATAAATCCAAAGGAGTGTGTTGCTCGACTATTTTTTGTTTCCTTTAATACTTGCTTCCCTAGACACATATGAGAGATATTAAAAGCAACTCTTATTTCTTCTCTACTATTAACCTGGGATTTTATACAGGTAATCAAAACTCGTTATCCTGGCTGAAAATGGGATTATTGTATCTTTATATTTTGGTAAAAATCTCATTGAAATAAATTTGTGAGTGCTAATTTTAAATATTAGTATGAACGTACATAAGATAAAAGTGTCCCATGCTTAGTTATACTGATGTAACTTAATAATTAAAATAATTACAATAGATCAAAGTCAAATGTAAAACTTTTGTTAATTTTGAAATTGAATAACTCTTCTACGGAAATAAACCACAAAATAAAATATCACAAAAAATAATCTCTAGAATCACACTAACGAGAAAATGTAATTGTAATTGTGTGGTTTTTAACCCTTTACAGTCTACAGGTACCCGAAATCTTAGAAAATATGGCAAAAATGACATTTAAAGCCCCCCCCCCCTTTAAATTAAAATGGTATGAAATTAAAAAATATATTATATCTTTGTAAATTTATTAATCTATTAAAATATATACCATGTGTATTGTTTTGGGGTTTTGAGTTTAAAAAAAAAAAAATGATGATGATCAAATATTTACCAAAAAAAAAACTTTTTAATATTTTATCATAATTCCATTAAAGCAAATTTGCATTATTATAAAGCACATTTTAATAAAACAAAATCATTCTGCAATTACTTAATTCAATCTTTAATTTTCTACTATAATGCGCGTCAATTAGCTGAACTACGTAATTTAAAAAAAGACTATGTAGTTTTTTTAATAATCAAAACCACAAAACACTACACACAGTATACATAATAATTTAATAGATTAATAAATTGGGAAAGACTTTATTATTATTATTATTATTATTATTATTCCATCCCCTTTTGGATTATGAGGGTTTTAAAACGTCATTTTTGCCATTTTGCTGATATTTTGGGGACCTGCAAACTTTAAAGGGTTAAAATTCACACAATTACAATTAAATTTTCTCATTAGTGTGATTCCAGAGATGAATTTTTGTGATATTTTATGTTGTGGTTTATTTTTCTAGAAAAGTTATTCACTATCAAAATTAACAAAACAAATTTCATTTGACCTTAAATTTTTACTTATTGCAATTATTTCAGTTATTAAGTTACAGCAGTATAACTAAGCACGAAACATTTTTACTTTACGTACTTTCATACTAATATTTAAAATTAGCACACAAAAATTAAATTCTAAGAGGTTTGTGTCAAAATATAAAGGTCTAATAATCCCATTTTTGGCCAGGAGAACGACTTTTGATGACATGTATAAAACCCCAGTTAATAGTTAATAGTAGAGAAAAAATAAAAGTTGTCTAGAGACTGGTGTTATCTATTTTGTAAATTAAGTCTGATTGTCAACGAAAAATACCTAGAACTAGGGAAATGCTAACAAGAAGTCTTTCTGAGAGGCCATAAAATGTATTTCAAGGAAGTTTCGGGAAAAAAAAAAAAAAAAACAGAAAAATTGTACGTTAAAATGACAAAAGCTTTCCGCGAAAACATAAAGACGTCCTAGACTAATATATATATATATATATATATATATATATATATATATATATGTATGACTGACATATAGAATCTAAAATGTGGCTCTAGTAAAAATAATTCTATATCATCCTTTTAAATTCTATCTCCATTTGTCAGCAAGTTTTAAAAACCACTGTTAGAATTCTAGAGCGTTTTCCTATATTATCGTGGTCAATCTTATTTAAAAATCTCTAAAAATATATATGAACTCAAGAAGCAATTTTTAGTAACTATAATTTTGGACAGTGACCCAATTCTCGGAAATCAAGTGAGGATTTCTCACAGTGCAAATGATTCATACACATTCATAATATTCATAGCAATGCTTCACCACCTATCCAGGTTACCTGTTTACCTCATATGCATTACTGGGAAATCTACATTTCTAGTTTAGGGATTCAGAAAATGACTACTTATTCGTTCTGGTTAAAGGCAATATATTTTTTCTCTCTCAGTGTAATCTCTGTTATTAATAACAAATAATATTTTTAAATTGTGCACACACACACACACACACACACACACACTCAAATGTAAGATATGAAAATCAACACAAAATTAATACCTTGAAAACACTTTATCCTGTTTTCATGAATCTGCACTAATATAAAGAGAAGTCAAGTTCAAAAGCAGGGCCCGACTATGCTTTGCCCCAAAAGGACCCATTCTCAAAAACAAAAATAAACAAATAAGAATAGTGCATTTTTAAAAAAATTTCTGTCAACTATATCTTCTATTTTCTCATTGTTTTAGTAACCTATAACAAAATCATTAGTTTTATGTTCAAGACAAATGGAAAATTGAAGCACATTGATCAGCAAATGTTTAAGAAATTAATCACAAAATTTAATAATTATTTAAGCTCTCTAGTAAAATATAGAAAGAAAAAATTAATCTTTTTTTTTTTTTTTTTTTTTTTTTTTTTTATATATATAGACGTATAATGAAAAAATTTGTACTATTACTTCTCAATTTTTGGAAATGATACCTCCTAAATTTGGAGGCCCTGGGCTAGTGCCCCGTGTGCCTGTGCCCTAATCTGACCCTGTTCAAAAGGCAATCATGTACATCTCAAAATGTATAACAATATTTGAAAGGAAAAGGTGTGGGGGAGGGGGGGGGGTAAAACTTTATTTCGTACCAAGAGTCAATTCAGGTTTGAATTTTCGGTGTATATTTTGTAAAAGATAAATATTCTTGTAAAAAAAAAAAAAAAAAAAAGCTTTTTATTTATTTACTGGGGGAAAAGTATCACTTTCCTTTTTAGTAATAACTTTAAATTGTTAATATCGAGTTGTTTCATCGAACAAATATAAGCAGTCATTTAAAATAATACTGGAAACAGGGGCAATTTTTACAGAAATTAACTTTTGTGAAAGGATCGAGTTCACGAATTTTAATTTTGGGTCATACCATATAAATCCAAAGAAGTGTGTTGCTCGACTATTTTTGTTTTATTTAATACTTTTGTCCCTAGACACATATGAGAGATATTCATAACAACTTTTATTTCTTCTCTACTATTAACTAGGGCTGTGCCGATTAATCGGTACGGTTAATCGATCAATGTTAACCCCCGATCAATTTTTTTAATCGAGTTAATCGGCTCGATTAATTCGATTAAAATTTTTCAAACTACGAATTAAAGTAAAAATTTTAAATATTGTTCTGCATACAAATTATTTTTTCTCACATTTTTTTGCTAACAAACATTCTAAGAAGCGTCCATCCAATAATGGAAAAAAAAAAAAAAAAAAACCTCTTAAAAACGCTTTTTACCATTTTGTTGGTATAAAAAAGGGGGAAGACGGTTCTTAAACAAAATGCCGTTTAAAATCTGTGCTGGGGGGAATACGTTTCGCAGAAACAAGAAGCTTCCAAAAAACGGAAATGCTCAATATAAAGAAAAGGACTGTGATTTCCTCTATCCCTTTAATGGGAAAGGTGTCACAGGGTTTCGTAATACCTCCGAGCGGTTATTGTCCGTTCAGAATTGCTGATAATAGCTATCGAAGTAGAAACAGAAAATAACATTATGTTTTCTATTCTGAAATGACGAAGAAGAGTTGAATTATAAGCGATGAAGAATTTGAGACTTTTTTATAATGATTATATGGAATATTGAGAATTCATTTAAAAATAGTGGCAAGCGAGGTGGACAAAGCCAGCTAGTATAAAATGAAAGTATACGTAAATTCATCTAATTTTTCTTTCAAATTGAAAATGAATTTATTAAAATAAAAATTAAATAAACGAAAATATTTATGTAAAATTAACACTTAAAGTCAACAACTATTACTCTGAAAATTGATTTAAAATTTAGTTATAAAACGAATATAATAGATTATTATTATTTATTTATTTATTTATTTATTTTTTCAGTTAAACATATGAATAAAATAGTAATATTAAGAATTTATTTTTTAGAACATAAAAGTAATAATGAATGCAAGATGAATATATGTTATTTTTAATCTATACTCGCGAATAAAAATTTTATTTGGAAATATATTAGGAATGTGTTTTTTCATTATTTTTTTGCATGTATATTATTATTATTATAACTTATTGTTTAAGGAACAAGCTATATTAACATCTATATCATTTTTATGGTTTGTTGTGTACTATCTGGAGGGGGGTGGGGAGAATGACATAGGAGAATTTTATTCATCATTTAAATATATATATATAAAGAAAAATGAAAATCAATTAATAATTCGATTAATCGATTAATGAACTACGATTAATCCGGTTAAAACTGTTAATCGATTCCTCCCCCTACTATTTACCTGGGGTTTTATACAGGTAATCAAAAGTCGTTCGCCTGGTCGAAAATGGGACTATTATAGCTTTATATTTTGGTAAAAATCTCATTGCATTAAATTTATGAGTGTCAATTTTAAGTATTAGTATAAAAGTCTATAACGTAAAGGCGTCCCATGATTACTTATACTGCTGTAACTTAATAATTAAAATTATTACAATAGATCAAAGTCAAATGTAACTTTTTTGTTAATTTCGATAGAATAACTAACTCTTCTACGAAACTAAAACAAAAAATAAAATATCGCAAAAAATAATATCTATATTCACACTAATGAGAAAATTTAACTGTAATTGTATGGTTTTTAATCCTTTACAGTTTACAGTCCCCAAAATCTCATAAAAAATGGCAAAAATAACATTTAACCCCCCCCCCCCCATAAATTAAAAGGGAATGAAATTTATATAAATATATATATACATATATATTTGCAAATGTATTAATCTATTAAAGTATTATGTATATTATGTGTATTGTTTTATGGTTTTGAATTTTATAAAAAAAATAATACTTGTAAAATAATGCCTAAATATTTGCAAAAGAAAAAAAAAAAAGAGCAAAAATTTTTAATATTATATCATAATTCCATTAAAGTAATTTTGCATTATTATAAAGCACACATTAATAAAACAAAATTAATCTGCAATTATTTAATTCAATCTTTAATTTTCTACTTTAGTGTGCGTCAATTAGCCGAACTACGGAATTAAAAAAAAAAAAAAAAAAAAAAAAAAACTACGTAGTTTTTTTAATAATCCAAACAA
Organism: Salticus scenicus; assembly: GCA_963930645.1. NCBI lineage: Eukaryota > Metazoa > Arthropoda > Arachnida > Araneae > Salticidae > Salticus > Salticus scenicus. Next base: position 150,441,769 of record OZ005659.1, read on the forward strand.
CAAAACAATACATACATTATACATATTTATTTACTAGATTAATACATTGGCAAAGATTTTTTTTTAATCCCCTTTTGATTCATAGGGATTTTAAAACGCCTTTTTGTCATTTTTCTAAAATTTCGGGGACCTGTAAACTTTAAAGGGTTAAAATCCAAACAATTACAATTAATTTTTCTCATTAGTGTGATTCCAGAGATTAATTTTTGTGATATTTTATTTTGTGATTTATTTTCCTAGAAGAGTTATTCACTATCGAATTTAACAAAAAAATTTCATTTGACCCTGAATTTTGACCTACTGCAATTATTTTAGTTATTACGTTACAGCAGTATAACTAAGCACGGGACATCTTTAGTTTACGTACTTTCATACTAATATTTAAAATTAACGCTCATAAATTTAATTCAAAGATAATTGTGTCAAAATATAAAGGTCTAATAATCCCATTTTTGGTGACATGTATAAAATCCCAGGTTAATAGTTAATATTAGAGAAAAAATAAAAGTTGTTTTGAACATCTCTCATATGTAACTATATGGACACGAGTATCAAAAGAAACAAAAATAGTCGAATAACACACTTCCTTGAATTTATATGAAATGACCTTTTAGTGAAGATTTTTTTTTTTTTTTTTTTTTTTTTTTTTAATGAAGTAGAATTTTCTGAAAGGGCAAATAAGTGCTAAGTAACCCTAATTTTCACCATACACCGAGAAATATATATATATATATATATATATATATATACCGCCTTCATCTAGAATGAATAAGTGGTCATTTTCTAAATCCCTTAACTAGAAATATAGATTTCCGAGCTATGCGCATAAGGTACGCCAATAAACTGAATAGACGAAATGATCGAGACTTTCTAGTCTACATTTTTCTACATGGTGAAACAATATTTTGAAAATTCCGAATCTTTTGTGTTGCGAGAAATTCTCGCTTGATTTTCTAGAATTGGGTAATAAACCAAGATTATAGTTGCTAAAACCCGCCTCATGTATTCGCATTTATTTGCAGAGATTTTTAAATAACTTTGCCCTCGATAATATAGGCAAACGCTCTAGAATTCTAATAGTGGTTTCTAGAACTCGCTTTCATAGGTCACTAGAATTTATAAGGAGGACATGGAACTGTAATTTCTAGAGCCACAATTTAGATTCAAGGTGTCAGTTATAGAATTTTTTTCTCATTGTAATTGAACCTTGCGTACCTAAATACTTCTATATTTTTTTCCTGAAAAAATTGTAAATTCTGTTTAAAATTTAGTTTATATTTTGCTTAAAGTGCGTTTAAAATTTTTTCTCCCTAAGTATATGAAAAATTTCCAGTTTATTAAGAAAGAGAAATTATTACGTTTTTAGAACAAAGTTAGCTTACCTTGAATTACTAGCATCCAAGAACTATATTTTGGCTGTTTTTGTCGTTGTTCCTAAAAATAATTGTAAGGTTTAAAAACATATTTTATGTAACTAATTCCCATGAAAAGTAAGAAAAAAATAAATAAAGGAATTTATAAACTTGTTTAAATCTATTTTATTTTCATAGTCTACCATGATATGCTTCCTTCACTTTCCTGATTGATATAAATTAAATAAATAAATAAAAAGTTTATATTTCACATCATGATGGAAAATGTAATTCTGACTATGCTAAATTTTTAAGTTCTTTTAAATTTACCTTAAAGAACTATTCTTGTTTGAATCTATTTATACTTATCTATTAATTATATATATATATATATATTTCTTATATATTATATATATGATATTTGACAAAATCATACTGTAAAAGAGGTAACATTTAAAATTTTCCTCTTTAAATTAATTTTTAATTTTAAAATTATTTTTTCAATTAGTGACTGTAACAAAGATTTTTAAATTTAATGCAAAAAAGAATTAATTAACGGTAAAGAATAACAATCGAAAATTCCCAGTTAAAATTATTACTAAGAAAAAAGCGAAAGAAATTTAATCGGCATGATTAAATTAATTTTATAATTAGTAAAATATTTCTTTAAATTATCATTCAATTATATTTATCGGTAAAATTTTCGATTAAAACTAAAAATTATAAATATCTTTAAAAATAAAAATAGAAATTATTAATAGCTTAAGACAAAAAACTGTAAGTGATAAATAGGTAGATTCCGAAATTATCTTTCTTTATATATTTCCCTTGAAGGGAAAATATAGAGAGAGAGAGGTTTCTTTCTTTTTTTTTTTTTTACTTTCCTTCTTTTTTCTTAGCATAAAGCATGACATTGTGATTGATACTGTATTGCGATTCTTAACTTATGCATTCAACAAAAGCTTGTTTTTTCAATAAGAAAAACTGTAATAACAATATATTTACTTAAAACAAAAAATCTGGAAATCTGAAATTTAAATAAATCTAAATACATCTAATAAATCTAAAATAGACATGTATGTTTTTTCATTCTGTGTATATAACTTTAACGATTATAGAAAATAATAATTATTTCACAATTTCAGCGACATTTGTTCCTAAAAAATTTTTTAAAAATCTGAAATTTTCATTTTAAATGTTTCATTATTATTATTTATTTTTCTTTGTAAAATATTGGAAAATCCTCATAGGAAAGATTGGGATAAATTGCTTGCGCCTCCCAGCATTTACAAAATTACGTAAAAATTAATTCCTTGAATTATAGAATGCAACTATATTTTCAAGTATTATTATTATTATTATTATTTGATAGGTATCAAGCGAAAAAAAAAAAAAAAAAAGCGGAAAATTTGAATTTTTTTTTTATATTTTATTTGAAAAATGAATTTTTTTCGCTGACTTGGAAAAATCCTTATAAGAAAATTTGAGAAAAATTACTTTTGCCTCCCTGCATTTTCCAAATTATATAAATCATAAATTGTATTAAATTTCTTGAACTGTATGTAAAGTGTAAATATAATTTTAATTATTATTATTTAATAGCCATCAAGATCTAGGTTGTGATTTATTCTGCTTTGCGGTTCGACACTTTAAAACCGTGAAGCATGAGATTATGATCGATTCTGTTTTTGCGATTCAACTTTCTGCATTTAGCACAAAATGCTTACTTAAAGACAAAAACTAATAACAATACTTGTATACTTATTTGAAAATAGAGAAATATGAAAATCTGTTATACATCAAAAATAGACTTTGATTTATTATGCTTTTCGGTTGGACATTGAAGGAATCCAGCATAAGATTTTGATGGATTCTGTTTTGCGGTTCGACTTTCTACATTTAGCACAAGCTTGCTTATTGAAAGAGAAAAACAAATAATTATTTATTTATTTAAAGCACTGCAATGTTAAAATGTCTTATAAATCTAAAATAGACAAGTCTGAATTTTCTTTAATAATTATAATAACTCTTTCAGTGACATTTTCTCCTTAAAATGTGGGGGGAAATTTGGATTTTTTAATAAATCTTTTTTTTTTTTTCCTCTGGACTTAGAAAATCCTTATGATAAAATTTGAGAAAAATTACTCTTGCCTCCCAGCATTTACATAATTACACGAAAGTTAAACTTCTTAAGTTGTAGAATGTAAATATATTTTCGATTATTATCATTATTATTTAATAGGTATAAAAGGGTGTTTTTGAGTTGCAGTTAAGAGTAGGAGGTACTACTCAATTGCGCCTAGGGCTTTCATCCTCATAGGCATCATTTGCACCGAGATCATATCCCTCCCAAAAGCATAAACGCACCAATTGTGCTCGAAGATTTTTCAGAAAATCTTAAATCAGAAAACAAATTCTAAAGGATTTTTACTATTCAAATTTGCATATTTTGTCGATAAAGCTTTCTGATAATCATTAATATTTGTTTGTTTTAATTTTTTGAAAGCTTTTCAGGAACAAATTTGTTTTTCAAAAAATATTTTGCATACCAGAACAAATTGTTCAGCTTATTCTATCATAAGTTATTGATGGCATGAGGTTTTTGGATTTCTTTTTGAAGTACTTATGTTTCATTTAAATGTGAAAATATTTTGAAAACATTACAGGTATGACAAAACTAAATAAAAATCCGTTGTATATTCAATATTTAAACCTTAAAACTTCTTCACGCATGATAAAATTCAATCCACCACAACCGGTTTCGAAAGAACGTGGCCTTTCTTCATCATGTGCAAAAAACACGTGCTACTACCTTAGAGGCAAAAGCAAGACTCGCTGTTGCTTTTATTTGTGTGGGTATAAAAGGGAGGGGGATGACAATGAACGTTATCAGTATTTTTTCTCGGGAGCGCATTTGATAACAATAGGGGGATTAACGTAAGCGCAATTGATGTGTGCCCGCATAAAGAACGAGATAGTAATTTATTCTGTTTTGCAGTTCGGCCTGTATTTAGCAAACTTTTGAGACTAATAACCATTTATTTATTTAAAATAGAGAATCTCAAAATCTGAAAATAATGTTATAAATCTAAAATGAACAATTCCGTTGTCTTTCTTTCTTTCTTTTTTTTTTTTTTTTTTTTTTAAGTTGATTACATAATTTTGAAGAATATTATAGACAATAACAATTATAATACATAACAATTTCAGTGACATTTTCTCCTTAAAGAAGAAAAAAAAAAAAAAAAAAAAAAAAATGGAATATTTGGAAATTTTCTTTGAAAATCTTTCATTATTATATTTTACATATTTATTTAATGTGCTATAATTTTTTACAGGAAATTTTGAGAAAAAAAAAATACTTTTGCTCAAAAGTATTTTTTTTTGCAAGCGGTTTTTTTTAAGAGCGGTTTTTTTTTTTTTTTTTTTTTTTTTTTTTTTTTTTTTTGTAAGTAAAAAAAAAAAAAAAAAAAAAAAAAATGAATTTTAGAATAAATGAATAATTATATTTAAGGAAAATAGCACAATGCAACCAAAATTTGATTGTAAGGATAAAAATGATATGGAACATTATAAAAAGTAGCAAAATGGCGACAGATCTCCAAGCATGTTGTAAGTTTTTAACGGAAACATCAAATGTAGACTAGTCATAAATACATGTGCACATGCAGAAAAATAAAGGGGTGGGGGGGAGAAGGGATTATAAAACTTTTAATTAATGATGTAGTAGTAAATTACTAATGATTCAATGAATATTAACACTTTGAGAATTTTCAATAAAAAATAAAAATATCTGTTTTTTAATTTAAAAAATATACTTGTTATATTTTAGTTTGTAATTTTAACTTTAAAATTGAATTCTCTAAAATAAATTAGTTGTTTACTTTGACTTTTTAAGAATGTTGAAAAAATAGAAATGCTTTATGTATTTCAAAATATAAATTATGTAAAAATTGAAGGATAAATGTAAGTTTTACCAAGTATATCTAAATAATCACATTGTACCCTAATATACATATCCATAGTTTTTAAGAGTTTTTAATAAACTCTACACAGTTGCATGCATGTTGAATTATTTGGCCTTTGCTATTCGGACCGTCGCACACTGGATCGAAGTATAGGCAGTGGCGAACATAGGATGGTTATGGTATTATTATTATCTATGTATGATGTTTTTTGTCACATTTCGATTTAAATATGTATATATGTATCATAGTAAAAGCGATTTTATGTTTTTTTTTTTTTTTTTTTTAACCCTTTATAAGGCCACAGGAATATTTTCCCCACCAAATTCGTTATAATTTTATTCAACTGGCACCAATTTTTTTTTTTTTTTTTGCAATAATGATTTTTGTGTTCATTTCTCCATAAAAATATCAGAATAAATATTATTTTTATAATATTGGTGCAAAAAAAAAAAAAAAAAACCAGTCATTTGTGGCAATTCTGCTTATGCTAATGCAATGGGTCGTGAGAAGTTTGCGATTAACTAAGAGAATAATGTGTCAAAATTAAAATTAATTATTTCTAATAAGCTAAAGGAATTTTTTTTCTTTACATCAATTTTTATTCGTGAAATTAGTTTAATTTGCCATTTGAGAAAAAATGGCATTATAAAAGATTTAAACGGTATCATATTTTTCTGCTGCGAACAGGTATTTAGAAACATACCTGTTAAAGAAACAAATGTTGCGAAAAAGAAGAGAATAAAAGGAACTAAATAAAGATTTCGTGACGAAAATCTATATTTATAACACAATTAATTTAGCACACGATGTTAAATATATCAGCACATTACTGCTTCTTTTTTCTTTATTTTTTTATGTAGTATTTCAATAGAAAACTCATGCCAACATTTACGGATAAACTCTATGAAAAATTCACATTTGTCTTTATTTTTATTGCACAGAAATTTTTACTTTAAATCGTAATATGGGATTATAATATTTAATATTAACATTTAGTAATTTAACATTAAACATTTATTTAATTTTAAAATTTTATGACATATCACCGCAACCATTTCATTTCCCCCCTTTTTTGGGTTTAACTGTACTTTTCAGTACCTTTAAAGTAAAATTAATTATTTTATTAAATATTTAAAAACATAAGAAATAATTTCTGATTTATCAAATCTATTTTAATCATCTAATTTCTATAATATTTTCACTATAAAAATTTTAATATATTTTCTATCATTAATGAATACTGTTATTCAGATAAATTTCTCGATTGGTAATTTGGGGGTAAACAGAATAAAATTTATTTTTCTCTAAAAGTGGAGACTTGTGGCGAAAATCCTTTTCACAGATTAAAATGTACACATTTGGGAGTAGTAAAATGTGTTTGAAATTTTGGACAAAAAAAGTTGCACAACTTATAAATTTAATTTTGTTGTTAATTTTATATTCACATTTCATGCGTGAATCACAACATAAAAAACCCAACAAAATGTTCGCAGAAGTACCTTAAACTTTTATTAGGACATTATTAAAAGTATTTTTATTTCGTATTTTTTTATAGTTATCTTAAGTGCCACTTGATGGCAATTCAAATAAAGTCACTGAAATTCATCGAAAAATCTATTTCTGAAAGTTTTCGTTTTGAACTTATTTATATAAAATAAAACATCGTGTAATTGAAGAAATAACCACATATTTGTATTTTTTAGACACTCTTTTAAATTATTTCACTGCAAAATATCAGTTATTTAGAGACTGATTTTTGGGCCTATGTTCGTATTTTAACATTGTTCGATCCACTGTGCGTCGGTGTGATTAGTGTGAAGGCTATTCTGACTTCGGAGAGTCTTGTTGCGTATGCGCTGATCATCTAGTAATATAAATTTTGGAATTTTTTTATTTCATTTGATTTTCATCTTTTTTTTTTTTTTTTTTTTTTTTTTTTTTAATCAGCATTTCTTTAAAAAAATACTTATGTAATCTCTGTCAATCTCGATTTTATCAAGTTCCATAAGACATAGAGATTTCTGATCCCTCATTTATTTGGTATGCAATTCTGTTATGTTAAGTAAAAATATATTTTTTTATAAAGTTAAAAAAAAATTAAAGAGTGTTTTTTAAAATATTTGAAAAGAAAAAGAAAATATGTTTTTTGTAATATTAAAAGCTATATAACCTAAACTTTTTAGAGCAGGATCTCTATGGAAAATGGGATCAGGAGTAAATTTAAATTTACCGTATTTGTAAAAATATATAATAATTATCATATATTGTGTTTATATGGTAAAAGATCCGATTTTTAAAATTTAAATATTTTGTATTGAATACTTATCAATGCATAGTCAAACATAAAACAAATTTCATATACAACCTAATTACGCGTGGTAATAAATAAATAATAATATTAAAACTTTTATTTATAAAAAATTATTATATGAAAAATTTAATTATTTAAAAAATACCTATCTGTGTATGAATTAATTCTTTAAGTTTTATAGTTTGAAATTTTCGGAGTGGAATCTCATTGGGATAAGGGATTATGATTATAAAATTTATGGTATGCATTGCTTTAAAGGCAGATTTGCTACTTTTTATAACATTTATAAAGTTAAGAAGATAATGCAAAATGTTTAGATTGTTACATTAGAGACTATTTCAGATAATTAATTACTAGCTCATGTTCCATGTCCATGTATGGCCCTTACTTTGTAGCGAGCCCCTTTTGCGCAATAAAAAGATAGTGCGAATCGTCTGCACGCTAATGACACCGACGGTCCGATTTGCCATTTCGGAATTATTTACAGTTCTGCATATTTTCTTTCTTATGTAATTATAATGTATTAACATCATAATTACAATCGTTAATTAACATTGTACTATAATAAGCTTGTTATTCATACTTATAAATAACTAATAATAATAACATAAATTTTATCCCTAAAAATTAATTTAAGTACTTTCAATTTATTATTCCTGTAAGAGAAAAGTATTTTTATAACTATTTAACAAAAACAATACAGTTATTGTCAAATTACATTCATGTAGTAAAATCTTTATGCAAAAGAAAAAAAAAATACGTTAATATTCCTTATTTTCTAATATATATTGCATAAATGAGATCACAATATCACGAATATTAATTTTTCTCACTGTTTTCTTAAAAAATTTCAAAGTATAAAATGATACAACGTAACTGTTCGGTTTATATATATAAATATATAAATGATAGATATCGTAATAAAATTTAACCTTAAAATTTAGCAATTAATAGATACAAAACAATACCAACACAACAAAAATGGAACCGATTTTAACTTATACGTAAGACTGACACGAAAATGTTGCGATACAGATTAAGAACCTATAAGAGACAAAACAAAAATACTTACGCCGACATGAATGATAATAATAAAAAAAGGACCATTAAACTTAATGACAGAGAAAATAACTAAAGGACCACAGAAATAATAATTGGATAAAAATTATATATATATATATATATATATATATAAGCTCATTACAATAAATAAATACAATGAATAATAATAATAAAATAAATTATAAAATGGCTAAATAAAGGTAAAGTTATAAAAACTCGTTTTCATTAAAACAAAGAATTTTTTTTCATACCTGGTATACGTTTTGATTCTTGTTGATCTAGCTGAGCAGTAACTCTTTTATCATCTTCTAGAATACAAAATGGTACGCAATCCATTTTTATTATACCGGCTGAAATACGGAAAGTTGTAATATCCTTACTGACTAGTTGTGAAATATGATATATTCCTACTACTCGAACTGAAAAAAAATACTGACTATTGCCAACAAATGATCTAAAATTCAGTCTCATGAAATATTAACACGTGGTCTAAAACAGAAAATACTTATTTGCTCCAATAAGAATGACTTTACCATTTTCGCTAATTCGTTCATTTGTGTTCATTGTTCTGTTTAAAAGTTACGTTTCGAAATGCGTCATAACCCTTTTTCGGAAAACCACTCCCAAACCAAGAGATTAAAACGGATTAAGATAAGGAGTCTTTTACAGACGATAATATAATTTTTGTTGACTAAGATGCACCTGTTATATTCAGTGAAAAACGTTTAACATGAAACTGAGGTGGCCGAAATATTTTTTCGTGTTAAAAGAATTTCGTGTAAAAAGATTCGTAAAAAAAAGTACAAAACAAACTGGCCAATGTTTTCTCTGTCGTCAATTATTATTTCTATTTCCTGTAAAACTACTACTAACTGGTATCCATTAGGATAAAAATCAAGTACAAATATTACTGTTTTTGGAGGAAAAAAATCACATATGTTTTACTTCTTTTTAAGCACCATATTGTTCAAAAACTGATCGAGATCATACATTGTTTTATTCATCTCTGAATTTGAATACGCTTCTAAATAACTGCGGATACTCATTATTTTCTTCATTTCTGAAGCAGAAGGGACAGGAACTGCGTCGTTGATTCAGTTGTCAGATTCATCATCAAAATTTACATAAGTGGAATTATTTTAATGATGAACGATTTCAAAAATCCCATTGTTGGTGCTGTAAAACACATGATCATTGACAGCAACATGTAGTAGCATAGTTAACAACGTTTTAACATATTCCAGAGCACATTTAGCCCTGCCTTCAATCCGTACAACTTTATTTATAGACTATTTTCCTTGAATATATAACAATGATAAAATAAGAAAAAATTACTCATAAGAAAAAAATGGTATGGAAATAATGGCGGATCTAAAAATGCTTCGGAATAAATTAAAATGTTGGCATTTCTGTTGTAGCAAACATGCCACTAAAGATCGAAAGCGAATTTTTTTCGTGTTAAACGATTTTTGTTTCGTGTTAAAAGAAAAAAAAATGTATTAAATAGCATAGTATACTGTCCGGACCGCTGTATTTTTTCGTGTTAACCGGTTTTTCATGTTAAGCGATTTCGTGTTGAACGTATTCCACTGTATATAGAAAAATAAACATGTCACATTTATAAGTAGTATTTTATTTATTAAAAAAAAACTATTTTATTATTATTATTATTATTTGTAAAAGAATAAAAAAATATATTTATATATGTTTTGTGTTTGTTTCCTTCAGTTTAAAAATTACTGAATTATTTTATTTGTTAAGTGAATTACTTGATCAAGAAACTGAAATTATTCCTTGCTATAAACATAATCTTGTACTAAAGATAGTTTTTAATATATTCAATGAGAAATTCTTAAAAAAAAAAAAAAAATTCTTTATCGTTAATTCCGTTCTAAAATAAAGCATTTTGCCAATAAAGTAATATAAATATGCTTCATCCATGTATACTGTAGTTTCTAAGTAATTTTTTATCGAAACAGGACACTTTGGTCCTTCAGTTTTGGTCCCAACACATTTTTGCCCCGCTAATTTTTTGCTATCTTTTAAATATATATCAGTTTTTTAATATGATAGCAGATTTATTGATAGGGGAAAATTGAAGTGCTCTTAGAATATCTTTAATTAAGTAATATCTTATAAGTAAATATATAAATTTTCGACATTGCGATTGCTCCCTAGCCATTGATATTCGGAGAAATTTGTTTTAATTGATTTTTTACGAACACTTAATATATTTAAACTTTTTTTTTTTTTTAATGCAACTGCACTTTTTTTTTTTTTTTTTTTTTAATTGAGATTTTTTTCCCTTTCATTTCGATTTAATTTACTCTAATTTTAATTTACTATTAGTGACACAATTTTGTGATTTTAAAAGTATTGTTAACAATAACAACAGTACCTTCTTATTAAAGAAGAATCCCCATTTGAATATATTTATTCATAAATCTGAATTAATTTTAAAATAATAAAATGCAGAAAAATTTTGTTTAAAAAAAGAGAGAAAAGAAAGAACGAAAACTCTAGGATATTAAATATAATTTGCTTTTAGTGACAGAATGCTATTCCTTTTAAAGAACTAATTATTGACCTGATCCCATCATAGACTCTTTCTTCTTCCTAAACATAAGCTTGAGATCATTTATGAAGTTTTTGAATTTATAAACGAATTTATTCATAAATAAATATTTGTATGTATGTGTATGAGAGAGAGAGAGACGTTTCATTCGATATGATTATGATTTAATTTTTATCATTAATCTAAGAGGAATTTATTTCAAAATCTGCGTTATATTAATAATAATAATAAACTGCTTGTTTGTTTTCCCGTGATATCTAATTATGTTAATCATGTATATTTGTATATAAATTACTTTTCTTTGAATTACAATGAATTTATTTAAAAAATGAAAAAATGTAAGTAGTCCAATATTTATTCAACTCTGTGCATTGCAAGCATCAAGGTTTAGAAAATGTTGATGCACAATTTTTTTTATCTTTTTAGTTTAATCTTATGGTTTTTTTTTTTTTTTTTTTTTTTTTTTTTTTTTATAAATATATCTGTCTGATATGTCTTGATGACTAAAAACAATGCCCACATTGAAATCTTTGTAGCACATTGGGATTCGTTTCACACCTGTTTCTCTCACAGACAGTAAATAGAAATTTCACTGCTTTGCCTTTGTTTCAGCGCATTTGAATAAAACAAGAGGGGGGAGGGGCTGTTAATCGAGATTTTCTTACACAATATTGTAAGGGATTATAATGGAAGAAAAATGCTTTATCAATTCTGTGTGGTATATAACTATTTTCTGTGTTTGACAAACGTATCTGGATTGACAGAAAAGAAAATGACTCACGTTTAACAGATCTGTACAAATTAAACCCCGAGATCATTATTTAGGTTCCTCGTATCTTCTTTCATTTTTAAACTCTAACATATAGGAGATACTTGGATAAAGCATCGATTATCTACAAATTTTGTATTCAGACACTCAAAATTTTAATGTGATAATTAAGAGCCGCATTACAGTGTTTTATATTATAAACCTTGTATTATAATTAAACTAAAATTTTGGGGAATTAGATGAAAATGAGAATGGTTAGATCTTCGCTGATGACTAATATCCTTTATCATTCAAAGTTCGATCCGAAATAATACATTTTCTGTTCAATGTGTCCTAGTTACATCATTTTCAACAGAAGATTTAGATATTTAACCCGTAAATTGTAAACATCCGTCTCAATTCTCTTTTGCCGAAGTTTCCTCATGTATTTGGTGTCCAATTTCGTCTATCGTACAAAGAAAAAATATAAATCTCAAAATTTTAAACTTTTTTTTTTTTTTTTTCAGTTTTATTTGTTATTACAACTTTTTGTTGCAAAATAATAATACTAATAATTTTTACTTTTCCGACCCCCATGTTTTCAAGTCAAATGACAAGAATTCGAAATATGGAAAAAGAGTTTCGCTTTTTTCTGTAATATTTTGATTATTCCTGATATCGGGACCAAAACAACAGAACGAAAGTTTTCTCGGGACCAAAGTGTCATGTACCCATTTTTTATAGAAGGTAACTTTTTTATTAGTACGGAGGACTATTAGTCTCAATCTACGAATTTTTACGATACCAGTTTTACGATAGTTGGACATTTATCGAAATCGAAAATTTATCGAAAATATAATTGAATGATTTGAAAGCGATGTTATAATTTAAAAAAAAAAAAAAAAAAAAAAAAGCAAAAAAGTTACTATATCTTTGGCATCCTTAAATTACCAACTCAAATTCAAACTTAATTATCTCATTTCTTTCTTTTTTTATTATTTCATTTTGCACACGCGCTTTTCATTTCCTAATTAAAAATTATTTAAAAAAAAACTTTTTCGATACTCTTTGTTTCGAAACTGATTATTATTAATTTTCTTTTCTTTTTCTTTCAAAAAAAGAAAAAAAAGAAAGAAAGAAAAAAGATTTTGATGAAATTCTGGCAAAAGCAGAATTTAGTTTAGTATGGAGGACGGAGGACTGTTATTATTTATTTATTTATTTATTTTTTAATCAAATTATAACATCGCTTTCAAAATTTTCAATTATATTTTCGATAAATGTCCAGCTATCATAAAAAAACTAAATTCTTCTTTTGCCAGAATTTCATCAAAACCTTTTTTTTTTTTTTTTTTTTTTTTTAAGGACGAAGGGTGAGAAGGTCGAAATGTTCATATTTTATTATATTTTACGCCAACGCCGCTAGTAGGAAATGCTGATCGTCTGCTTTTAATTTTGTTATTTTTTATACATAAAAATAAATACTGTCCTTTTTTTTTAAGTTATGGTGATGAAAGATACATACATATCAATAGCTAAAATCTTTATTTACTTTTTCTTTTCATTTTATACAAAAGTATAAAAAATATTTGTTTATGACTTTTATGCGTTTTCATTTGTAAAACTACCTGATTTGAAAAATAAACCTATGTAAATAAAGAGAAGTGTCTGTGTTTGTGTCTGTCTGCGCTCTGGTGCTACAATACTAATCTCAGAGCCTCCAGATTTGGCATCTAGGTACCTGGGACCCTGCAGGTGTGCACCTCATCGAGATTTTTTTCGAATTTCGAATTTAAACTTTTATAATTCATGTTTTTTCGATTTTAAACATTGTCATTTATGTTTCATTTTTAATGAATTTATTCTTCGATTGTAATCGTATGCGTATCTTAGCAACGGCTATTACACAATTCATTTTTTATTTAATACATTCATTTGAAGGCGATTTCCTTTTCTTTTCTTTTTTTTTTTTTTTTTTTTTTTAATTGTAATTATATTTATTGAAAATCAAATGGTAATGCAATAGAAATAAATTGTTATGTTTATGTATAAATTTTATTGTATAGCAACTTTTTATTTTTCATTTTTTTAATTAATTCCTTTAAAAGAAAAATCTTTTTTTATTTTTTTTTTATTGGGTGAAAAAAAAAAATGGAAGTTTATAGTAGAAAGGATTAAACTGATTAAAATTCGTTTGTTGTTCATGTATTTAATTCCTTTTAAAAGAAAATCTACTTTTTTATTTTATTTTATTGCACTGGTCGGAATCAAATCGTAAAATAGTGTAAATAACAGGGGCTATAAAACACATGGTTCAAAAACAAAAATATATAATAGATGCTGAGATACAGTCATCTTTAAAATCGTAGTTCTTAAATAACAAAAAATTCACAAATCGTCGATAAATACCCAGATTGAAGTGCCCGGGAAAGACCTTTCTGTAGACAGTGGGAAACTGGACCCGATGCAGTACGGGCAGAAAAAAGAGCTGCCTTAGGTAACGGGTACCCGAAAAATCAAGATCTAAAGCGATATCAGTGTTTTAATCAAGATCTAAAGAGATATCAGTGTTTTTTTTTTTTTTTTTTAAGTTTTTTTTTGTAATGTGATGTAAAAAATAAATACTTATCCAATTCTTTTGAAAATTCATTTAAATATAGTGACCAGTGAAGCGGGCGTAGCCTGCTAGTAAATAAATAAATAAATGAAATAAAATAAACAAAAATCTGAAATTATTTATTATGTAAATGTAATCTAGTACTTCTATGATTAATTTTTAATGTGCTGAACAATGAACGATTAAGTAAGAAAAATATTATTCTTAAAAAATAATTATTTGAAAAGAAGGCGGTACTAACAATACTCTGGAATAAATTAAAAAAGATAGTAACTTTAAAATTACGGTTATTTTTAAATTTTCCTACCGCTTTTAATAATTTTTATGTTTCACCTTTTCGCTGATCCCACAGGCTCGCATTAACTCCTGGACCCTAACCCCACCTATCACGACATTCTTAACAGGTCATGGCTAGGGTGCCTCGATAAGATAAGAGTGGCGACAGATCAGTGACAGTTTCTCATTGGACGAGACTGACCATCAGCCGCCCCGGGCGATTGTTGGATGATGCTCCATAGGTTTTACATTGAGAGTTTCGCATATGTCGAAAAAAGCATTTTTATCTCTTGATATTAAGTAAATTTGATTTTTTTTTCTTTCAGAAATACATTAAGAAAGATTATTTGTAAAATATCAAAACGTATTTTACTGAATAATGTTAATTATTAATCTGTTTTATTAATTTTATTGATGGACGAGGTAGGCAGATTCTTTTACTAGCCTGTTTCACAGCTTATAAATTGATATAAATAGAAAAAATACTGTATGATTATTGTCATAACTGATCTGTAATCATCTTATTTATTAAATATATTACTTTTGTCCTATTTTTGTGCTATTTAAATTTTAAAAAATAATGATTTCATTGATAAAGCAAAGTAGAAACATTTGGCGATATTTAACATGGTACTTGGCGGGAGATTCTCAGCCAGTGTTTTGACATCTTTTCTCAGAGAAAGCTAAAAGCTTTATAAGTGTGTATCTCTGTGTGTATTATGTGTAAGAATATGTACTAAGGAATATATAAATTGTTTCGTATTTATTGCGTCTGACTAATTACGAATTAATGTTTAATTTTCTTCAATAAAATTGATAGTTATTTACTATTTTGAAAATAAAGATAAAAATAAAATAAGTAACTAAAAATTAATTCATTAGTTTCTTTTTTTTTTTTTTTTTTTTTTAATAGTGAGTTTTGTAAGCATTAAAATTTATAAATATATTTAAATATTTTACAAACGTTGTTTCTTTTTAATTGTTTGTTAAAACATTTATGTTGTGGGAGGCATATTATTTCTCCCCTAGAAATTTTTACACAGGGTGTGAATTAAATCTGGTGATACCTTTAATTAGAAAAAGAATGATGATACGATTTTAGATTAAATTATATGGTGTGTCACTCACACGACTTTTTCTTACACTGCACTTCAATGTAATAAAAGACAGATCGCATATTAAGTTCAGTAAGGTAAGGTAGTATTATGTGTAAGAGTATGTACTGAGGAATATATAAATTGTTTCTTATTTAGTACGTCTGACTAATTACGAATTAATGTTTAATTTTCTTCAATAAAATTGATAGTTATTTACTATTTTGAAAATAAAGATAAAAATAAAATAACTAAAAATTAATTCATTAGTTTCTTTTCTTTTTTTTTTTTTTTTTTTTTTTTTTTTAATAGTGAGTTTTCAAAGCATTAAAATTTATAAATATATTTAAATATTTTACAAACGTTGTTTCTTTTTAATTGTTTGTTAAAACATTTATGTTGTGGAAGGCATATTATTTCGCCCCTAGAAATTTTTACACAGGGTGTGAATTAAATCTGGTGATACCTTTAATTAGAAAAAGAATGATGATACGATTTTAGATTAAATTATATGGTGTGTCACTCACACGACTTTTTCTTACACTGCATTTCAATGTTATAAAGACAGATCGCATATTAAGTTCAGTAACGTAAAATAATATAGTTCAATATACTCTAAAATTAATCTAAAAAAGGTGTAGGTCATTGTTTCATTTGGCATAAAATTCTATGCGAGGGGATCTGCCGCCCTCCTAGCCCTCCCCACCCCGTTTAATTATAGTGCTTACAATTTAAAAATAAAAAAATAAAATAAAGTCTAATTTTAAAAACCTCTCTTTCTTTCTCTGTTACAAAAATTTTGTGGTAGCTCGTGATCAAGATTCTAATGCACAATATTTTACGAAAGTTTTTATTTTGTCACATTTTAGTATAAGCTGGAGTCTTTCAACTTTTGGTGCATATTAGTTGACAAATGGTGCTACTATGCTGAAATTCCTGATTTATTAGGAAAGCTAGATCTCAACTTCTATAGTGTATAAATTTATCAAACATGATAGTTAAGATAGTTAATATGTAAAGTAGGTGAATGATTGCTTAAATATATTTAAATCTAAAAAAAAAAAAAAAAAAAAAAAAGACAAAAGAAAAGAAAGAAAGCAAAATAAAATGCTACCGTTTTAAATTTTATTGATAAATGTGCTTATCAATATCTCCTGGCCTTCCTCGCAGATCCATTAAGCACATTCATACAGAATATGCACATAAAAAAATTGACAGTTAGTATCAATTTAAATTATTTATTTTATACATTTAAAAATTCTCTTTTAATACAATTGAACTTGGACAAAACTTATTATTAGTTTATTAGATTTATTGGTATAGCTATTACTGTACTGATCCTCAAAAAGAAAAAAAAAAAAAAAATATATATATATATATATATATATATATATATATATATATATGATTCCCTAAAACTAATTGCTTATTTTCTTATATACATCCCTTCTACCGTTCATTTACTTTTATTATTGTTGTAATCAAAAATTCAGTTTTATTTTTCTGCTAAAAAATGACGAGCTGTTCTGCTTTTAACTACTCAAACAGATTTGAGCAATGCTATAAGTTAAAAGTGTTTCCTAAAGATCCCGAAAGGAGAAAACTTTGGGCCTCCAAAGTTAAACGACTTAATTGGGAACCAACTAAGCTATTTGTGTGAAGTAAGAATTTTTACATTTTGGATTGTTTATTTATTATTTTCTTTATGTACTCGAAAGTTCGTTCTGCGATTAATTTTCAATTACATTTAAGAGATTATGTGATTTTCATAGTTAAATCGTCTAACAATTTACTATACATTGTTCGCATCAATCTTGGCAATTTAATGGTCGGAAATGATCACCTAGAATATTATTTAGTGGTTAAAATATAAAATAATAGTCAAAGTTTTAAGTGCACACATTTTACATATATTTACATATTTTTACTGCATATGTCAATATTTTCACAACGAAACTATGCGCCTACTTTGCTTTTAAAATATTCTAAATACAAAATGTATATATATTTATTTTTTAGTAACACTAATTCCCACAAATGTTAGAAAAAATAAATAAATAAATAAAATAAAACATAATTAGTTAATTTAAAATTAATTAATTAATTAATTTGAACAAATAATTCAAAAACCATAAATTATGAAAGCCTCCAATAATTTTTTTGGTAAGAAACAATTTGAGCTCATATATTTATCAATAAGGCACAAGTGTAGTGTGAAAGCAACGATGCACTGTAGCTTCCTAAAAGTACCACTTTTTCAGAACCTTGAAGATAGGACAATATTTTCTCTCCCCCCCCCCCATCCCTGTTAAATCGTGAACATAATATCAAAATAAAAAAAAATCTGTAAAGAATTAGAAATGACCAATTTATTTTTATATTCTTATTATTTCAGAAATTAAAATTATTAAGGAAAAAATATTAAAGTTTACTTAAAAGAATTTTTGTGCTACAAAATGAAAAAAATAATGAAATTAAATCGGGATGCATTATGAATTCTATGAAAAATTTCCCTTAGTTCACTATAAACAAAAAAATTCTTTAGTTCAGTATGTTTTTGGTTTTTAAAAATCTAAGTTAAAAATAATGGTTTAATAATAATAATAATAATAAATCGAAAATTAACACACAGAAAAAATAAAAATAATTATTAAATAAAATTGTTAAAAGTCGTAAATTTGTGTTTCTAAGAGCAATTCTTTTATTTTTATTTATTTATTTTTTTTTTCTTTTTATAAATTTGGCAATTTAAGTCTATCGATAACTTGTTATTTGACAAAATTAAAAATAATTTAGTGAAAAGAAAATGCTTAATTTTAATACAATTTAAACGAATTGTGAATAATTAAGTCTTTTTTACTTCTAAGAAAATTAAATATCCCGCCAGAAAAGTAAATGTTCACCAGAAGCATTTTCTCACCAACGTAAGATAACGGTCATATCTAGAAAGGATCAACCCCACTCGTAGCTCACGCAAGCAACCCAAGATTTCATCCACAGCGGTTTCGCACTGAGAACTGTCGTCACTCTAGTAATATAGGCACCCTAGTCATGGCCCCTTCCCATCTTACCTTTACAAATTTCACTGCCGACGCTCTCCCCTGTGTTCTTGCGGCGAGGAGGGAACTCCGCAACACTATTATTTCCACTGCCCCTTAACAGCACAATATCATATTAGAAATCCCTCTCCCAGACCAATCAATTGGCTGGACAACATTTTAACCAGGAAACTCTTAATTAATAAATTAAATAAAATTTTCTCATTCCTAATGGATTTATGTAACCTAACAAACTAACCTAAAATCACAACTAAAGAAAAATTCTTTCTCCTAAACACATTAATCTTCTATCTCCTTGTTACGGGGATTTTTCTAGATTTTTGTTGTTTGAATGATGAATCCAATTTTCAACTTTGATTTGAATTGATTAAGTATTTCTAAAGTTACCGTGATAACAAATTTTCAAGTGGCCGCCAATTGGAAACTATACAGTGGAACAAGTTGCCTAGCAAACACATCCAAGATATTTGAAGCATAGGTTCACTGTCCAACTGTGGTTTAAATCAGTGCCGTGTTTCAAAAGTTTTTTATGGCAATTTTTCAAGTGGCAGTCTAAGTGGCTGCGACTTGGACACAAAATGGCGAAACAATTTGCTTATCGAAATCATCCAGTATATTTGTATTATAAGTTCATTGTCCAGTTCTAGTTTAAATTAAATCAGTATTTCAAAAATTATCGTCATGAGAAAGTTTCAGGTGGCACCACTTGTAAAAAAAAGTGGAGTGAGATGCCCAGCGAACATATCTGAGATATTTGAATGATAAATCCACTACCCAAATTTCATGCGAATTGATTCTCTATTACTAAAGTTACCATAATGACAAATTTTCAAGTGGCCGCCACTTGGAAATAAAATTGCGGATCAAGTCACCAAGTGAAATTATCCTAGATATTTGAACCATAAGTTCACTATCCAACTTTTATTTGAATCAGTTTAGTATTTTAAAAGTTATCGTGTGGCATATTTTGAAGTGGCAGTGTGATTTCAAGTGGCTGAAACTTAGAAACAAGATGTCGGGACAAGTTGCCCAGTGAAAACATTCAAGATAATTATATGATAATATGATTTATATGACAATATCACTGTCCAAATTTGGTTCGATTTGGAGTATTATTTCAGAAGTTATCGTGATTTTAAATTTTCAAGTGGGAGCCTGATTTCAAGTGTCCCCGCTTAACTTAAGATATTTGCCCCTTTTTCAATGAGATCCTTACGTGGTCTGTATTTACATCACAATTCAAACAATTTCGGAATACGCTTTTTACAATTTAAATTTAAAATTTTCAAGTGGTCTGCACTTGAAAACAAAATGGCGGAGCAACTTGGTTAACAAACTCCTCTAATATATTTATAAGATAAGTTAAGACACTGTTTAAATTTGGTTCCATTTGGAGTATTATTTCGGAAGTTATCATGGTTTTAAATTTTCAAGTGGTGGCCTGGTTTCAAGTGGTCCTGCTTAACTTAAGATATCCGTAACTTTATTAAAAATGGCGGATAAAGTTCATTAATAAAGTTATTTGAGACACTTGTATAATCTATGTATACATAAAAATTAAAAAAAATTCGGAATAAGCTTTTTACAATTTGAATTTGAATATTTCAAGTGGTCTCCACTTGAAAACAAAATTGCGGAGTAACTAGGTTAACAAATTCAGCTAAGTTATTTATAAGATAAGTTAAGACACTGTCCAAATTTGGTTCGATTTGGAGTATTATTTCAGAAGTTATTGTGATTTTAAATTTTCAAGTTGTAGCGTGATTTCAAGTGGCCCCGCTTAACTTAAGATATCTACCACTTTACAAAAATGATGGATAAATTTCATTAATAGTAATCATTGAGACCCTTATGTGGTCTATATTTACATCAAATTTCAAACAAATTCGGAATACGCTTTTTACAATTAGAATTTAAAATTTTCAAGTGGTCTCCACTTGAAAACAAAATGGCGGAGCAACTTGGTTAATAAACTCATCTAAGATATTTATAAGATAAGTTAAGACATAATTTGGTTCGATTTGGAGTATTATTTCGGAAGTTATAGTGATTTTAAATTTTCAAGTGGTAGCCTGATTTCAAGTGGTCCAGCTTAACTTAAAATATCTGCCACTTTATTAAAAATGGCGGATAAACTTCATTGAGGCCCTTATGTGGCCTGTATTTACATCAAAATTCAAGCAAATCTTGCTTTAAATATGCTTTTTACAATGTCGGTTTGAAATTTTCAAGTGGCTGCCACTTGAAAACAAAAAGTCGGAGCAACTTGGTTAACGAACTCATCCAAGATGTTTATAAGATCAGTTCATTGTCCAAATTTGGTTCGATTTCGAGTATTATTTCGGGAGTTATCGTGATGACAAAATTTTCATTATATATATATATATATAGAGAGAGAGAGAGAGAGATAAACGAAGTGATTGCAATAGGTCGATTTCTAAAGAAATCAACCTAAAAAATTGTATCGTGAAGAAATGTCGTGGTATATAAAGGAAAAAATAAGTAAAATAAGAAGAAGAAGAACAATAATAATAAAAAGGAACAGCAATAGTTACGCATTTATTTATTTATTTATGTACAAACGTATAAAATTTATCTAATATATATATATATATATATATATTAACGAGTAAAGAGCACTTTTTTATCAAAGTTCGTTAATAATACATATTTTCGAAGATTGTCTTCAAGACTGCCTATTTCACACATTTTATTAAGAGTTACAAACATTATTTCATCTTCATTTTCTGATTTTCGACAAATTTTCTTCGGGGGATTTTCCTTAGGACAGTTTTCCTCTTTTAATTTTCTTTTATTTTCTGGAATAATATAAGAAAATATTAGTTATATCAACGCTTACGAAATGCAACATTTATATTTAATAGAGATTTTTATAAATTCATTCAAAGCTAAATATATATATATATATATAATTTCATGAGACTTACAAGGAAGCTTTTTCATGTGTTAATGGCCGATATATATTTTTTTTTTTTTTTTTTTTTTTTTTTTGCGATAATTTGGGACAGAGCTACGCTTGAAAACCCTGCTATTTGTTCCCCCACCCCATAGGGAGAAAAAGGGGACATTTCGCAAAATCCCGTCACAGTTGGTGTTTTATAGAAATAATCACCTCACACACCAAAATTCGTAGAATTCTTCCATAGATTCCCCAGGACAAATTTAATGTAAAAAGGGGCCTCTCGAATCTGCCCTGTCGTAAATCACCCCCCCCCCCCCCAAAAAAAAAAAAAAATCGAAAATCACAAAACATCCTAAATTTTTTCTTGGAAATACACTTCGAAAAATACACAGCCAATTTCAACTTCTATGTGTTATTTTTGAATGAGTTTTACTGTAAAATCTGTATTTTGCAAATCTCCTCCCACACAAAAAAGTCCCCTTTCCTCCTCTTAAAATCAAAAATGAACAAACTTGTTTTTATTTATTTATTATATTAATTTTATATACTTATTCTTTTTATTTTATTTTTATTTATATTTTAGTCAAGTTTCTCTTTTAGTCAAGTGCAATATCTTCACCGTAAAGCAATTTGAAGCTGAGTTATGTTCTCAAACATGTTTTCTGTTAACCATACCCGCCCCCTCAAGGGTAAAAAAGGGAAGTTTGCAATACCCCGTCAGTATGTGTCAGGTCTTTAGAACCAAGCTTCCCACCAAAATTCGTGACCCAGTCTCACACAGAATCGTTACAGCAGTGCTGACTCATTTCTGGATGTACTATTTTATATGTATAGATGAACGTTAACGTCAAATCACATTTTGCCTTCCCCCTTCTCCAGCCATCCCCTCATTGGGGGGGGAGGGGGGCTGAATTTTTAAATTTCCAGAAATTAGTTTTTAGGGTTTGTGTTTGCTATATTTAAGAGCAAAAATCATACGGATATAGGTTTCTTTCTTTGAGATATGAAGGATTATGTGAAATCATTTTCTGTCCTATGCGAAAACACGCTTTGCCCCTCCTCCCCTCCTTCAGTACCGATTACCTAAAATTAGTTGAAATTAACACGGAAATAAATAAACTAAAATCATTTAAAATGAGAAGCACATTTGTACAATTACTACTTTGAAGTTGCTCATATTACTGGTGATGTATAAATTTTAACAATATGAACATTATTAGCAAACATTGTGTAAAAATCTTCTTTAGAATTGCATAGTTGTTCAACTACGAAATCCTGCAGTTTTGATAAATGATGTGAAATCTTGCAGTTGTAAAAATATGCATTATAATTGCATAAAAATTCAACTACGAAATATTGCACTTTTGATAATTTTGCACTTATTTGGGTAATCTCGGTTGATAACTTGATTATCTTGCTTGATATTTTAAAAATCTTGCAGTTTTGGAATTATAATAATGTAATGATGATTTAAAAAAAAAAAAAAAAAAAACTAAAATGCACGATTTTTTTCCCTTTAATGTCCTGATTACAGACGGTTTTTTTTTTTTTTTTTTTTTTTTTTTAATATGTATGTCATTAATAAAAACTAATTGGCACAGACGGTTTCGCAGTTGCCTTTGGCAAAGCTTAAGTATTTGAAATATCAAATGCTTAACGTTTAGAATTTCAGGTATTTCGATATCTGCTTAATCTTCTTTGCATTGTCATGTGCTCGATTTCACGTTTATATCGTTGGACTATTTAAGTGAAAATAACGCATCTATATGTATTCATTATCTTTAGCAACTTCTCATGAAAATTGAACCATAAAATCGCCAAACAGGTTGCTTTATTGGAAGTGTTGCAGACATATACTCTTTTCTTTTTTCTTTTATTTATTTATTTATTTATTTTTAGATTTTCTAATTTAATTTCAGGTATATACTATTTATGGTTAAATCTTATGCCAGTAATTTTATTAAAAAAAAAAAAAAATCGATGATTAGGGTTTTTTTTTTTTGTTGTTGTAAATATCATACCAATTATTCACTGATTGTGGTGATCAGGCCTGATTGATGCAAGGGCCCTAAAATTGGCTCTGAGAATTCCATTTTACCTTTTTATCCATAAAAATGGTATCATAAAATGCGAAATTTTATTATTTTAGTCCCATATACAGATATAAATGCACCTTTGCTGATTGTTGCGAAGTGTGAAGGGGTTGAAGGAGCCCATGAAAGTATGTGTACCCCAAGCCTCGCATGAAGTTAATCGGGCAATTGTGGTAACTTGAAAATAGATATAGGGAAATAATTACGTAAGGGAAAATAAGTGAAAAAAATGTAGTGACGATAAAATAAGTTTAAGGAAAAAAAAAAACTTATTAAATAAACTGCAAATAACTAATAATAATAATAATAAATAAATAAATCTCATTATTCATTTTAACTTTCTCTTAACCATATACATAAGCAGGTTTTGCCCGCTTCGCTATTCACTGTCTGTAAATGATTTTATTTTTTATTTTTTATATATGAGTATTTGAAACTTGTAAATACTTATATTTCGACTGGTGACTATTTTCGGCTCAAATTTAATGTGGTAAATCCTTGGCTATATTAAAGAATTTTTGCCATTTGTGCGATGAATTTAAATGAATATTGCACTTGTGTAAGTAAAGATCTTGGTAAGAAACGCCCGACTTACTTCGGTGTTAAATTGCAAATTCCGCCAAGGGGGTCTCATACTAAAGATGTGGCCTGTTTTCAGGAAAATCAAACCATGCTCAAGTATTGTGAATAAAATGCAAATGACCTTTGAATATTTCAATTCATAATAATGATTAGAAACACGGTTAATTAAAAATAAACTAATTAAGCATTCATTTTAGGAAACAGTTTTAGTTTTGAAACAATCAGACATTCTCTCTGGTATATATATATATAGATTTTTTTTAATACTCAGTTTCAATACCATTTCATACAGCTTAAATGATATTCTGAATAAATTTAAACTATTTAAAATTGCTTTCCACTTGCATGCACTTTTCTAATATGATAAGTTAAGGTGTTTTCAACTTTTTGGCAACGGGAAAGGCAATAATACAGAAGTTTCTTTCTTCAAACTATTTCCTATTGCTCTAGAAGTAGAAGAAAAATGTAAGTCTTGTTGAAAAAATATTATTACCCTCCAAAATCTAACAAAAAACTGAGAATTCCAAGTTTAAAATTTGCGGATATTCTCTTGATGTTTAGAATAATAGAAAAAAATACTAGATTCATTCTGCCTTCAGTAGAAACAGCTCCCCAGGGAACCATAGATCCGCCTTTAAAATACCCGATTCATATCTGTCATTAAAAAAATCTGCTCTGTCTTTCGCTATCTTCAGGTCGTGCCAGTAACTGTTAAAACCATTTGGTTAATCAAGAATAAAATGTTTTTCATCTGAAAATGCAACATTTTACCATTTAATATTGTCTTTATTCAACTTTAACACAGACGTTCTTTCCCTCATTAAATGCTTATTGATTATTGCAGGTTTTTTATTCATTTTAACGTATTATTAATTAT
Source organism: Salticus scenicus (assembly GCA_963930645.1). NCBI lineage: Eukaryota > Metazoa > Arthropoda > Arachnida > Araneae > Salticidae > Salticus > Salticus scenicus. The sequence goes on from OZ005659.1 coordinate 150,467,306, forward strand.
TTTAAACATGCATAAACATAGACCCCAACTTTTCGTTAAAATATACGAGCAAATTCAGCAGCAGTAGAACAGTAAGAGGAATTATGAGTCTTCGACCTCTGTAAAACAACTCTGATTTTGCATCAAATCTCTCCTATCGAACCAGCAGCTCAACGTCTGATCACATTTCCTTCAGCAATTTTAGATCTTCGAATTTTATTAGAAATTCGGCGGATTGAAATTATCCTTCCACTTAAAAAACACATTTATCGTACTTCACTACATGAACGTTCTTTTTTTCGAGGAATTATCAGTAATGTCCGTCCAAGAAAAATTGAAGGCTTATATATGAATTAATCTAGCCCAGTAGTTAACAAATTCGCATGTCAACTGTAATTTACCCGCTAGTAAGTTAAATAAAACGGAAAAAATCTTGATTGTCCCTATAATTATGAACATCTAAAAACGTGGAGAAAATTATATTTTGCATTATTTTTTATTAATTTTGTTTCATATTAAAAAAAATTATAGCAGTTTTGGTTTTTAGAATACTAGATATATTAAGTGCACTTAGTATAATCTTGTTCACAATTATTTTTACATTAGTTATTTCAAAACATAAAGAGTCCTTATAAATATGAGAAGGAGTGTATGTTGCATATAACAGTAAATAACAATACAGATTGCAAGATTAACTAACTGAATTATTTACAAAATTTTCAAATAACTACAAATAGTTACATAATGTATAATGTGGTACGGTACTTCTAAATTTGTACGTGTATTTCCAAATTTAGAAATACCTTGGTATAGGGCAAGCCTATCATAATGCAAAACCTTCGGTTTTGATGAAGGTATTTTAGTAATTCTAACAACGACGTCATTCAGTCTTTATAGGACTGTATAAGGACCATTCCAGTTACAGAGTCCTTTACGTCGAACAGGGTTCTGTAACCATACTTTTGCTCCTTCTTTAAATTACTGATGTGTAGAATTTATGTCATATCTCATCTCCATTCTCTACGTTGCAATGTGAATCCACTCTCGAACAAAGTTGTGTAAGTCTTCAAATCAGGCCTGGTGATATATATAATGTATTTCTGTGACAATGAAGGCGCATCTGGTGTACAGATAAAAAGGAGATCATACGGAAGACGAAATTATCGTCCAAAAAGCATATATGCTGAGTATAGCTAATAGTTTCATGGACAGCACATCGATACACCAGCTGGGAGAACGACAATTCTGAGTACCAAGTTTCTTGGTTCCTTGATACTAGAAGAGAGAGATTATTTAGAATAGCGAGGTTAAACGTCTCAACCATGCTGTCCGACTAGTGATGTATGGGAGTTGTGTGAATCTTGTCTATGTCAAATAGCTGACACTGTCCTTTAAATATCAGAGATGTGAAGTCCGTACCTTGATCGGTATGAAACAGGAAGAGTATGTCATACTCTAACACCCATTGCTGCACTAGAACCTCTGCAACTGTGCACGCCTTTTGATCGGGAAGGGGATAAAACTAAGACCACTTGGTAAAATAGTCCATCACGACAAGGAAGTACTTATTGCTTCAGGAGATCAGTGGCAAATGAACCAAGATGTCGAATGCGATCCGCTAAAACGGTGTTCCCACATTATACCGATGTAATCTTTCTCGGCTTCGTTTCTTTAAGTGCCACACAAGCATCACAAGATTTGCACCGTTTCTCAACGTCCTCTCTTGCGTTGCACCAGTAGAAGCGTTCTCGAATTTCCTGGTGATTCCTCATCACTCCAAAATGGCCTATGGTATTATTACTACTATGCAACTGCTCTAGAACATCTTAAATCTTCTATCTTAGCAGTAAGATATAACACTTACAATGCCTTCATCCTCAGACTGTCATTTTCTGTAAAACACACCGTTTCTAATATGCACCGAGCAAACGAAATTTCAGTATAACGACGCCATAGTTCGAAAGCGCATACGGTTATGCTTGGGAATGCCTATGCATTGCGGAGACCTTTCTACTGCGTCTTATGCGATTTCGTAATTACGCCATTAGTAGCAAATCAGGTACAACTACGAGCGACCAGGCGGATAAGCAAGACCTGGGTTTGAACTAGAAACTTCCCTTGCACCAGCTTGAAGAACAAAACCTCTGATAAGGCACAACAAGGGAAGAGAAAAAATACATGACTAATTTCTATACACCAGACATGATATTGGTTTTGAACGGTTAAAAGTTTCATGCTAAAGGAGAAGAAGAAGTAATAGGTCCTTGGGAAATTAAGAATAATAACCATAAGAGGAGTAATTTGATCAAAAATTTTCTAAATATTTTATTGCTTTACTCTGATGGTCTTGTAGTCATTGTTTTGAATTTCTTAAGGTTAATAATATTTCTCCTTCTATCCATGATTTCCACGTTTTTTGGTCTTCAATAATTCTAAAAATGTTGATATTTTTTCAATGACTTTTATGCCAGCAATTATCGCATAAACATTTAACCATTAATCGCATAATTATGTAACTCAACCGCATAACCATTTTTTCCATTAATCAAGTTATGCCATAGCATAAGATCTCAAACACCATGATTTTAATTTAACTGTATGAAATTTAAAATTATGGTTTTCCTCTCAGCAATGCTTAAAAATAGTAAATTTTTTGGTTTCTTACTTCTGAACGTATTTGATATGTTGTTTAAAGTGAAATTTGTGACTGCGTTTAGTTTAACTGATATATAATAAACCCCACCTGAAAATACTATAAATAATTCACGATGTTATACATATCTATAGAATCTTTTAAATGAGAAAATATAAGTTTAATGAAAGGCGACAAAATACTTTAAAATCATAGTGTTTGAGACCTTTTGCTATGGCATAACTTTATTTAGGGGGAAAAAAGGTTATGCGGTTGGATTTATCAAATATTAGTCAAATTAAACGCAGTCTCAAATTTCACTTTAAACAACATATGAGATACGTTCAGAAGCAAGAAACAAAGAAATCGACTACTTCTAAGCATTGCTGAGAGAAAAAACATAATTTTAAATTTGATACAGTTAAATTAATTTGCAATCCAGACCTGAATCTTTTTTTTTTTTTTTTTTTTCTTAACTTATATAAGCATCTTAAAATTATTGTTACTTGTGATTTCGATGTACTACTTTTCTCTGATTGTTGTAAAATTTACATTCAATCCTTATTTTCTTTTCTTTCTTTCTTTCCTTCTTTTTTTTTTTTTTTTTTTTTTTCTGCCCCTGCATTTTTTATGATCATGAGCCATCGTGAAATTACATAATTTCCAAAATACAAAAGGAAAAAAAAAATATTTCCAGTATATTTGACATAAAAGAAGCCTTTTTAAAATATTTTCGATTAAAAATTTTATTTTTATAAATATACATGTGTATTTGCCTCATTTTACATCATCAATTGCATTAAAACTTGGAAATATGATTTACAGTATACGTAAGTCACGTAAATGTTATACTTAATCATGTGGTATTAAAAGAAACTTTACTCTTGAAGCAATAATTGCATGCAAATTGGTTTACTATTTATTTGTTTAATTTATAAGTTTAAATCTTGAAGTGTTTATCAACTAATTTGGCGAAATAAATAGTAGTGGTCACTCACTACTTTCTCCCGCCAGGATCTCTTCATATATTTTCTTGAACTCCAACAACTTTTCTTCAGACTGCATTTCTTTGCAAAATTTCTCCACTTCTTCCAAAGTGACAAAGTTGTCTAAAAAATAATTCAAGAAAATTTTTATTTAAATGATATTTAAAAAAAAAAAAAAAAAAAAAAAAAAAAAAGTGTCTTTTAGAAAAAAAAAAAAAATTAAATCGTTTTCTATGGAGAAAAAATTAAAAATAGTAATAGTAATAAAAGTTTAACAATGTAGAGCCAGCTTTATGCACTGGGGAAAAAAATTACAATAATTCTGTGTTTGGCATAGAAAGTAAATTGTGGCTCTAGTAAAAATAATTCCATGTCGTCCTTATAAATCCTAGTTCCCTTTGCTTCTAAAAACCCCTAATAGAGTTCTAAAGAGTATTCCTATATTATCGTGGCCAATCTAATCTAAAAGTCTTTCAAAATAAATGCGAATACAAGAAGCGAGTTTAGTAAATATAATTTTGCTTTATGACCCAATTCTAGGTAAAATGATACAGTTCTAGTAGGATATATTGCTTATTTTTTCGATTAGAAATAACTGTTATGTTTTGGTTCATTTTATAATATTTGTTCATACTCTGAAAAAAAAATATGTGAAAGATATCTAGAATCTAAAATGTGGGTCTAGAAAAAATAGTTTCATGTCATCTTCATAATTTCTAGTCCCCTTTGGTAGCGACTTCCAAAAACCCCTGTTAGAATTCTAGAGCGTTTTCCTATATTCTCGTAGTCAGTGTCCTAAAAATATTTGTAAATAAATGTGAACACAGGAGGCGAGTTTTAGTAACTATAATTTGATTTTATAACTCAATTCTAGAATATCAAGCGAGATTTTTCTCGCAAAGCAAAGGATTCATAATATTCATAATATTGTTTCACCATCTAGAAAAGTGTGGACTAGAAATCCTTGATCATTTCGTCTATCCAGGTTTACCTTACACACGAAACTCAGAAATCTATATTTCTAGTTTAGTGATTCAGAAAATGACTACTTATTCGTTCTAGATAAAAGCGGTATCTTTTTTCACAGTATATATATATTTAATTTAAAAATTACTGCACATTTACAGTGTACTTCCGTCAAATGAATCAAATTGACGGAAATTTGAATAATTAGTGCATCTTCTTTTCAAACTTGGATTTTTTTTGTATTTTTAAGGAAATGTTCCTTCAGATATTTCAGAACAACATAAGAATTGACAATCTCCATTGAGAAAAAAATCAAAATATTGAATACATTTTTTTTTTTTTTTTTCTAGATCAGATTGTATTACCGTGAAAAAGAAGTCTCTACGATGGACGAGTTGAAAGCTAAGTAAATATTACATTGACTTGAAATTTTTTAACATGTATGTTTGTGACATTTGTACAGTTTTTAAACTTAGTAAAAGTTTGTGTATATAATTGCTATATTTTCTTGTTGCTTAAAACGATACACTGTTAGGTATAATTATAAATCACTTGTTTTATAAACCCGATTTGGAATTAAACGAAATATTATTTTTCTATAAAATCTGCAATTTTCAAGTAGGAAGTACGCAAACTCGCAAATTATAAAATGACAACGCACGGTTAGCCGTGAATTTAGTTTAATACTGTTTTTCTATAAAATCTCTAACTATCTACCTATTTTAAACATTTTTTGACTGTGAACTATTAATCACTATTTACAGAAAATTTTTGTTTTTCGTCGATATCACTTAAAAATTCCAAATAATAATAACCTATATTAATAAAAACAGACTTTTGTCTCTAAATTTGTCAGAATCAAAAAGGTTTGCGAGTCAAAAAGGCAAAAGATAAAAAACACCTTTGTAAGCATAACTCGCCTCCAAAATACTTCACAGTGAAGAAATTGCACATGAAGAGACAACGAATGAGTACAAATGAAAAATTATTTGCGATTTAGGAAATTTTTATTTTTAAGGGGAGAGAGGGAGGGGAAAAATTGGTTCTGGGCGGGAAATTTTACAAATTCTGGATTTTTAAGTAAAACTTTACCAAAGATGGAACATAGATGTTGAAAACAGCCATGCGTCTTCTTTAGGATATTTCCAAAACACGTTTTTGATTTTTTGCAATCATTTTCATTTTTTTTTTTTTTTTTTTTGAAGGGGGGGGGGTAATATGTTTTACGAAGGGCAAATTCGAGACACCCCTTTTAGTGCTAAATTTGTCCTGGAAAATTTATGTGAGCTGCGGTCACAAAGTTTGGTGCTTGGATTGTTTATATGTATCCGACTCCTAAAGTAACGGAATTTATTGAAATACCCCCTTGCCCCTTGGGGGGGGGGGAGGCAGAAAGAAAAAAAAAAAAAGTTTGTAAATATAACTTGGGTTAAAAATACTTCACGGTGAAGAAATTGCACATGAGGAGACTAGACTTCAGTATAAATAAAATAGTATGTACGTTTTTGGAATTCTTGATTCTTACAGAAGGAAGGGGAAAAATCGTTTTTCGGGGGAAAATTTCAGAAAATCCGGATTTTTGAGTAGAGCTCTACTAAAAAATGGTACAAAGGTTTTGAAAACAGCCATGTGTCTTCTTTGGAATATTTCCAAAAACATTTTTTTTTTCTTTTTTTTTTTTGGGGGGGGGGGAGGGGGTTGAATTACGAAGGAACAATTTCGAGACCCCTTTCCCTTTTAGGGCTGAATTTATCTTGGAAAATCTATGGGATCTGCGGAATTTCGCAAAACTTCGAACTTACCAGCTAGAGAAGGGGAAGTAAGAAGCGGGAATGTTGCTGTCGGGGGCAGTAGGAACCCGGACTCCTCGATTTGCGAGAGGGAAAAACCTCTACCGAACACAGCGGGAACTTTAACGTAGGTTATAAAATAATAATGAGATTTTGAAAACTCATTTAAATAGTGCTAGCGAGCCTGCTAGTAATAACAATAATAATAATAATAATAATAAAAGCTACTCAATACATTTGATATCTATTATGATCAGGAAATTGAAAAAAAATAAAAAGTCGCAAATTAGAATTTTATTATTGTTTTTAAATATATTTTAACCAAAATATATTTCTTTATTAAAAAAATTAAAAAAAAAAAAAAAAAAAAAAAAAGAAAAGAAAAAAGAAAAGAAAAAAGAAAAAAAATTACATGGTAATAGGTTTTAAATACATAGATAACTTAATTAACAATTTGTTTTTACTTTTTTACTTTTTCTCTTAAGAAAAAAATATTCACCATTAAAAAAAAAAAAAAAAAATGTGCATGAAGTATTTAAAATTAAAACAAATAAGTTTGAAAGAATTTATTATTATAAAATTTTAGCTATGACTTAAACATTTAGTTCATTTTTTACGTTGCATTTATTATACAGGTCTCCGAAATCGCAATTTTCATTTTTTTTTTTTTTTCCCCACACTGCTTTGTGTGTTACTTTTTTTTTTTTTTTTTTTGTACACTGAATTCAGAAATTATTTTCTTTCTATCACATACGGGCGGATGAAGATCTGGAAAATTTATTTACTTAAGCAAAATTAAAAAAGTGCTTTAACAGAATCGAAACTCTTTCAATATAAAATACATTAAAATAGGCTATTATTTACATATTCCCTTTTAAATGTATTTCCCTCTTTACAACTTTTTTCTCTTTTTCACGGCTTGAGTACACTCTCTATGCAATTATCCAGAAATAATCTGCTGACATATTAAAATTCTGTCAGACCTCATACCTCTTTTCCATTTGTTTTATGTCTGTCTTTGTTCTTCACTAGCATTGCTGAGATGTCAATTGAGAGCCTGTTAGAAAGGTTCCATTTTTTGCCAAAAATGTACGAGATGGAAATTTTTGAATATTTTTTTCTTTATTCAGTATTCAAAAATGCATCAGAAAAACACATCAGCTTGGGAAAAAAATACTTCATCGCAGAACTATGCCATTAAAACAACTAAAATACCAATTCTACAAAATATCCTTATAATTAGTAAATAATTGCTCTTATCAATAAATGAAAATGTGATAATAGTGTACAATATTCAACATATTTTATACTATAACTGCAACGTGTATTACCGATGAATATCCATGCAAATGCTTCAGCATATACAGTGCATCGTAAATCAAATATGACGTAAAATCACGAAAACTGCTAGATTATTTTGCACTTTTAAACATTTTAACTCTAGGTAAAAAAGAAAAAAAAATGCTAAAAAGATAAATTATAAAAATAAATAATATTCAATACTGGCATCATCAATTTATGCACTGAATGGGCCATTTTCAATCTTTATTTATATTAAGATCTCAGTTTTAAAAAGATTTGCTGAAAAATATAACATTTTATGCTATGTTTCAACAAAATTACGATATTCAAAATATTTCGAGCAAAAATATAAATAACAAAAATAATAATAAAAATAATAATAGTTTCTTTACTTGCTGGTACTTTCGAAATCTCTCTTTTGGGATTAGAAATAGCACGACATGTTTTAGCTGAATCTGAAAAAAAATAAAAAATAATAAATGAATATTTATGTATCTATTTATATACCTATTTCAAATTTCTTTCATTATTTCTTGTGAGATAGGTCGTGCACAATGTTATTTTGGTTTAATATGGCCACAATATTCTGAAATCTTGTAAATTTTTATGCTCTCTCAAGAATTGCACGATCCTGATGATAAAACCTCATGATATATATGTATAATATATATTGCATGCTCTAGGCTAAAACCTGACGAATTTTGTATTTTTTTTTCTTTTGAGTTTTTTAATAAATTGCGAGTAGTACACTTAGAAGCGCTCTACATCGCTCCAAGAGTCATGAGCGGGGCTGCTCCCTGTTAAATATATATTGCATTTATGAGTAATTGGAATCTGTTTATATTCCTATTTCAAATCTCTTTCATTATCTCTTGCAAGATAGGTCGCACACTATAGTATTTTGGCTTAATATGGCCCTATACACTCTGAAATTTTGTAAATTTGTATGCTTCCTCAAGAGTTGTACGATCCTGAAGATGAAACTGTTCAGCTTTTAAGCTCTCTCTCTCTCTTTCTCTCTCTATATATATATATATCTTCAAATTATGCTCAGAAAAATAATTGATATCCAAGCTATTTTAAATCTTCATTTATATATATATATATATAGGTATGTATGCATATACACTCGATAACGAAAAAAAAAAAAAAAAACGACGCACCAAGAATAAGTGGGGACAAAAATTGGTAGATGGGGTGGAATGGGTGGTCCGAATGGGCAAAAATTGGTAGATGTGATGTACATGTGGAGAAAAACAATTGATTACAGTTTCAGAAAGTTTGAATAATTTAATCAAGAGAAAGTCCTCACAAAGTAAACAAGTCAATAACGCGTTGGTCCACATCTGGCCCTTATGTACGCAGTTATTCGGCTTGGTATTAATTGACAGAGTTGGCAGATGTGCTCCTGTGAAGTATCGTGCCAATTTCTGTCCCATTTTCGCGTTAGATTGATAAAATTCCTAGCTGGTTGTAGGACCCTTTTTATGATGCTCCAAATGTCCTCAGTGGAAGAGAGATCCGGGGACTGAGCTCAACCCCACTGAGCCGCCTATTAAGGGTATTTGAAGTCCCTGAAGTACCAGTTGCACGTAGGGTCGATGATAATGATGAATTGGTGCTTGATTCAATCAAAAAACCTGTATGTAATGTTAATTTGTGTCCAGTTTGCATTACTCTTTCTTGGTGCGTCACTTTTTTTTTTTTTTTTTTTGTTATAGAGCATATGTATGTATCTCAGTTTTAAAAAGTTTTCCTAAAAATATAATTTTTTATCTTTTTTATAATTAAACTCATAATATGCAAAATATTTTCAGTTAAAATGTTAAAAATAAAATAAAACAGATTCAATATCCATATAAATATTTGAAATTATAATATTATATCGATTTAAAAAAAAATGAATATTTCTTCAGTAGCATAACCCGTTTTAACTTCAATTGTGAAAAAGGAAAAAAAGAGATATACTTAAAAAATTAAATGCAGGTAAAGATGTGATAGTTATTACATTATACGTATAAATTTAATGCTGTAATTATTATTTTCAGCTCATACATTTTTTTTTTTAATTATGTTTAAATATTACATAAAATAAATTAACAATCTTTAAAAAATTATGGTTGAATATTTTATAAAATAAATAACAGACTTTTAAAAAATATTTTTAATAAATAGTACATAAAATAAATAAAAGACAATCTTCGAGTTAGGCACTTAATATTAATTGATGTCCGAGGTATTTAAAAATCATCATTTATATTCATACCTCTGACTTAAAAAGTCTTGTTAAAAATAATATATATATATATATTATGTTTCTTATATTAAAAATTACGGTATGCAAAATTATTTCAGTTTAAAAAGTTAATTTAAATTACTATCTATATGAATATTTAAAATGTAATTTAAGATATCGATAAAAATAATGATGAATTTCTTTTACTTGCTGATAATTCTGAAATCCTTCTTTTAGAATTAGAAGAAGCATTACTTGTTGTAACTGCACCTGTAAAAAAAAAAAAAAAAAAAAAAAAAGTATATATACTTGAAATGATAAAGAGGATACAATACAGATGAGTTTAGGAACCGATTTACAGCGGGGTGTTCTTGGCAGATAAACCTTGAAATCCCAATTAAAAAAGGCCCCAAATTATCCTTAACTTCCCCCCCCCCCAATAATAATAATAAAAAAAATCTTTTGAAACTTATGTATTTGACAAAATTAATAATCGGTATAGCTTAATTACTGTCCTTAATCACCAATTAGTAATTTATTTATTTATTTATTATTTTGCTGTGTATATTTCTGGGAGAAGAATCGCCATAATATTATTTTTCACTGACAGGAAATAGAATTATTTAGGAAGTAGATAATATTTTTTTAAGTTCTGCATTGTTTAAAAATGTTAAATTAAATATGCATTTGATTTCAAAATCTTATAATTATTACAGTTTTGCTTCTTTAACAATGCTATTGGAAATAATCTGGTGTGTCACTCACACGACTTTTTCTTGCCGTTCATTTCAATAGCCTTGAGATAAAATAAACTAAAACTGGTTTAGAATAGTTTTATTTCACATATAATTCTATGTTACATATTAATAGAAGTTTATGACCTATGTTACATATTGATAGGAGGTTGAGGGGAGTCTACCTTTCCCCTCAAACCACCGTTCAACAATAGTGAATACAATTATTTCAAAAATGAAAAAAACAAGGCTGTTCTGAATTTGACTTCAAACTTACCAATCTTGATAAAACTTTGAGGTAGCAACCTAATACGAACTTCAAAATATCAAATTCGAATTTCTTGCAGTTATTTTTTTTTTTTTTTAAAGTTATGATGAAAACAGATTATGATGAAAACAGCAATAAATACAGATTAACCGCTAAAAACTGGACTTTCGTAATCAGTGCACCTCAAAATGTGATATTATAGAAAAAACGAAATTGAAAATTGAACTATAGAAAATACTTTCTGTAATTATATTTTGGGTAGCCCTGTACATTGTTTTTAAACAACATGCACTATAAACAATATTGTGAACTTAATTAAATTTAGTCTTGCATGAAAAAACATCTAACACAAAATGAATTAAAATTCAAGCAATTTTCAGGTAAAGTCCAGATATGTCCAAATGCTTTGGGCAGCCCTGTAAATGAATGATGAATGGTTCCCATACCACAATGCACACAGAATATGCTTTTATGCATATAAAAAGTTTCGTTCATTCCGTTTTGTTTAAGTAAGCTTATAGATGTTACACTGTGCTTACCAGAAATTTCCCCATACACATGATGTATTTGAATTCTCTTGGATGTCCCTGTACACGAACCATTTGCTTGATCTTAACGAAAAGTTTAGTGTAGCGTCCCTATATGATACACATTTTGTATACCGAGTTTGGACTTTCTGCTACTATTTGTTCTGGAAATATGTTGATAACAGATACACATACAAACCAGTCAACAAAAACTAAATTTCGGAAATTTGACCCCCCCCCCCCCCCCAAAAAAAAAAAAAAAATCTTTTTATATGGGTAATATAAAATTAAAAAAAAAATAAATAAAAAAAAATGGAAAATCCATAAAATTATTAGAGTGGGATTTTGCTTGGGATTATCTTCTAAGTGAGATTTAAAGATTTTAAATTGTGAATTTTACTAAGGTATTTCAATTTTGCAACCCTACTGGTAGGAATTTGAGGGAGTGTGTATATGGGGAAAAGGATATTCGTAAATTATTTTAAGCGGTATTGATTTCATTATTCTGTGGATTTACTAATAAAAAAATTAAGTTGATCATAAGGGCCTCATAGTTGTAGGTATCGCATTATTATTTTTATTATTTATTATGTATTATTTTTAATATTTTACACATTTTATATATCATATTTATATAATTTATTGATTGTAATTTGTTTCAGAATGCAACTTTAGCATCACGATGATTGAATATGTCTCATTGTTCCATAACTGTCATTATTATTATTGATTTTTTCAAATTTATTGTTATATGCCACAATTTTTTTTTTATTGTTTAACAAAAGATTACTTTACATGTTCCACAATGGTATGCAGGAATTTTTGGAATTGTATTACACTGTTGTGAAGGTGAGAGAGAGCGTTCTATTTTTTTTATAATTTTCGTCCATTTTGACAATTCATTATTTTTTTTTTCTTTCCTCGTCGCTGGGGAGAAATATGTGAAGTCGTTCCTTCACATATATGAGTTTTAATTATAACTTTAAATAAAGGCAATAAGTAATTATTATATTTTTCAATAAATTAAATGGCTAATAAAAATAGATAACGAAATTCTAAATTACTTTTATTTATTCGCTTTTGTCTATAATAAATATCTTAATTCTAATAATACTTTATCCCTTATGCTATTAATAAATCGTCTGATAACAAAAAACATATTCCTTTTAAATGACATCTCTCAAAATTATAAGCTCTTCTAAATCATTTAATAAATAAAATATAAAAAAAATATTATTTCCATGTTATAAACCGTTGGATACATAATTACATTTTCATTCTTTTAAATTGCGTATGTTTATTTATTCGAAGCTAAATTAAGCAATACATTTCCGTTCTAATATCATTAAAGAGTAATTTATATTTTTTATGACAGGATGTGCAATAAATCCTAGTCTGAGTGTCTCCCTTAAATAACGGTCTTCTGGCGATAAAACTTGGCATAAACTGCTGTAACGAACTTACTAAATTCAAAATATTTATATTAAATTATTCTACAAACAAAGGATTAGCTTTGGCTGGAAAGTTTGGCACTGTTTGAATAATTTTGGCGTAATTCATCAGTCTGATCTTAATTGCAAGAGAGTCAACTTCGAGAATTCGCTCTTCAATCTTGACGTAAGAACACGTAATCGCGAAGCCCTCTCTCTCTCATCTAACCCTCAGTATGTCTGTTAAACTTTATAATAGACAGTTGAAAATAATTTTTATTAAAAAACTTTCTTGATTTCCATATTGCCTAAATAAAGATGTTTGATGCGAAATAATTGATTCTTATTCTTCACGGCCTACAGTTTATTTTTCCTTTAGTTATTGCGACTGCTTATTATTCCTGGAGTTTGTTGCGGACCCTTTTCCTATAGCTCAAGTCTTCTTCAGAATCTTCTTGAAAATCCGATTTTAAATATCCGAGATATTTAAAATCTTCAATTATACTAATATCTCAGTTTTGTAAAGACTTCCTAAAATGTACAGTTTTTATCTTTTTTATAATCGAAATTACGATATACAATGCATTTTCAGTTGAAATTATAAATAAAAAATAACCATTAAATTTATTATCTACATAAATATTTAAAAATAATTTAATATATCGTTAGAAATATCAATAATTTTAGGAATATTGATAATCTGCTCTAACTGCATCTGTAATAAAAGAACAAAAAATACTTACTGGAGTGCTGAAATGCAGGATAAATAATTATTACCTCACATATATATTTAAAAAATACTATTAGTTTCCAAGCTTATTTATTTTTAATTTAAAATTATAATTTAAAAATATATATATAATTAGATATTACATAAATAAATTATATTTAATACTAGTATCTTCAAATTATGTACTGAATATTAATTGATATCCGAGATATTTTAAATCTTCATTTGTATTGATATATATGTATATATATATATATATATATATATATATATATATATATATATATATCCTAGTTTTGTACAGGCTTCCTAAAAAGTATACATTTTTAACTTTTTTAAAATCAATATTATGATATACAATACGTTTTCATTTGAAGATATAAAGAAAAATCATTATCTATATGAATATTTAAAAATAATTTAACAAATTGAGATAAATATTGATCATTTTCTTACTTGCTGATAATTTTGAAATCTCTTTTTTGGAATTAGAAATAGTATAACCTGTTTTAACTGCATCTGTAAAAGAAGGGGGAATAATATTAATAAACATACATATGTACTGGGGACAGAAATGCAGGATATAGGTGGTATAGTTTTAACCTTACATATAAAAAATAAAAATATTCTTAGTTTCTACACTTACTTCTTTTTATTTTTAAATTATAATTTTAAAAATTATGTTTCTACATTTATATAAAATAAATAAATGTTTAATTTATCATCATCAAATGTACTGAATACTGATTGATATCAGAGATGTGTAAAATCTTCATTTATATTAATAACAAAATTTTGAAAAGAGACCTAGAAAATACCATTTTTTATACATTTTATAACCAAAATCACAATATGCAAAGTATTTCCAGAAAAAAATTAATATAAAATATTTATAAATAACCTAATTATTATTTATTTATTTTATGTTGATCCCTATGTTTTAAAAGTTCAATATTATCGTACAATACATTAGTCTTGTATCTTGTTTACTGCCCATTAAATCCTTAACAATCTCGTAATTTTCAAGAAAATGGTAATATATATATATATATATATATATATATATATATATATATATATCTTTTTTTATTTAAGAAAATTGTATAAAATGAATAATATGAACAATATATAAATATATATATTCCTTTTTAATTTTTGGATTTTTTTTTTTTTTTAATCTTGGAATCAAGAAAATTAAATTTTGCAGAAAAACCAACAATCAAGGTTAACTATGACTGAATGTTGATTTTTCAATAAGTAGAAAAAATAAAAGATATGTGTTTTGAAAATTAAAGCAGAATTTTGTGAAAATAAATTTTACGTATATCTCAGTACACTGATCTCAGATTCGCTATCCGAACTTTCATAAATATCTCTTATTTCCTAAACACTCTAAGATGCATTTATACTAAAATTAGAATCCAAGACACTTTCTGATTCTGACTCCATAATGTACACAACACAATATTTAATATATATATTACCACAGACCGCAAAACTACGTGTCATGCATTCAAAAGCCTAACTGTGCTAAGATTATTAAATAAGTATTAAAAATAATTAAAAATGCTAGTGCTGGTAAAACTAGTATCTCAAATGACATCTTAAATAGTCTGCTACTTCCATCTAGAGTGTAATATAAGAAATAAAAATTTTCCGGGTATCAGAAATGGTTTGCTTTTAAACCTTTTTAGTGCGCTTTTTTTTTTTTTTTTTTTTTTTTTTTAAACACTCTAGCCCGGAAATATCAGGGACACGAGAAACAGACAACGAAAACTCACCCCGTCATTTACACGGGAGTGAGAAGGAAGGGGTTAATTATTCTTGCTTCGTGTAAATTAACATACAAATAGATGATGTTTGGAAGTTATTCATAATATGCCTTTTTTTTCTGTTTATTTATTTATTTTTACTTCTTACATGTATTTTAATTCATTTTTAAAATCTTTGATTTATTAGGCAATGACAGTAATTTTATATAATCTCATATATGACTGTTTAGAAATAATTCATTATATACAACCTTGCTGCTATAATTGTCCTTGATAACGATAAAGTACTTTTTTTTGGGGGGGGGGGGATTTTAAAGCTATTTTTCTATATTTAATAATTTTTTTCAGCATGTGCTGTATATTTCTTCACTTCCGTATTCAAGTTTTCCTTCCTGGTTTCTGAACCTTATAACGCTGAATTATTATTATTATCATCATTTTAATCGATATATATGAGTGTGTGTGTGTGTACAGTCGAATCTCGTTAACTTGAACCTCAAGGGTAATAATTTTTTTTTTTTTTTCATATTATCAGTAATTCATGCTAGCAGTAACTCAGAAACTAATCTTTATTATGACGAGGATTGTGAAAACAGTTCATTTAAAAAGTAAATCATGTTAAGCACGTTCACGTTAATGAGATTCGACTGTATATGCATATTATTTGCTGATAATTTAGATTTTTTTTTTCTTTTTGTATTATCACTTAAATAGCCAGACGAATGGAAATGATTCAGCATTTATGATATATCGTAAGAAAAATATGACATAAAATCGCGAAAATTGTAAAATTATTTTGAAATTCCTCCTTCTAGGTAAATAAAAAGAAATACTAAAAAATTAAATTATAAAACAAATAAAATTGAATCATATCGCGAAATTATGCTTTGAATATTAACTGAAATAAAAGGCATTTTAAATCTTCATTTTTATTGATACCTCAGTTTTGGAAAGACTTGCTAAATTAAAGATATAATTTGTTTTATCAATTTTCTAATCAAAATCACGATACAAAAATTATTTATTTAAGTATATTCAACAGGTCCATATTGAAAAGACTTTCTAAAAATCTATCCTATATTTCATAAAAATTGCCATTTGTAAAGTATTTTTATCTAAAATGATAAATAATAATAATAATAATAATAATAATAATAATATATATATATATATATATATTATTTAAAATATATATATATAATATTTAAAATGATTTAATCAGACGATAAAATAATAATAATATTAATTTCTTTACTTGTTGATAATTTTGAAATCTCTGTTTTGGCATTAGAAATAGTATAACATGTTTTAAATTCATTTCTAAGAAAACAAAACAAATCGAATATATAAGCCTTTTCAAACATTTCATAGGAATAAATGAAAAATATCGCATGAAAAACTAGAAAATTTAATTAAAATGTAAAAAAGGAAAAATAAAAAAATACCTTACTATACTATAAATATAACAATATATTTACTAGTCTCTAAGCTTATTAATTTTATTCTTAATTTGTATTTTTTGTTTATTATGTTTATAGATTGCATAAAAGAAATAAATGCTGTTTGATACAGTTTATCTTCAAATTATGCACTGAATTATTACTTGATATTCCACATATTTTAAACTTTCATTTTTTATTTATATCTTTTAATCACGAAAGTTACGATGCGTAAATTATTTTCAGTTAAAATGTTAAAAAATAAATAGATAAATAAATAAATAAATAATTAAAATTAACATCCATATATTTGAAAATAAGTTAATATATCGTTAAGAAATAAATGACAATTTCATTACTTGCTGATAATTTTGAAACCACTATTTTTGGATTAGAAATTGCATATCCTTTTTCAATTGCATCTGAAAAAAAAAAAGTTATATTTTTAAGATTAAGTACATAATATATGCGTGGCAATTATTATCTATATATATAGATATAATTTTTATTTATTAATTTATAGGCTCTTTTTCTTTTCTAATTTTTTTTTTTTCCGAAGATCGATTCAAGCAAAAATTGGGTCCATTTTGTTGCCCCTTCATAAAATTCCGCATCATAAAAAGGGCCCCTTCACAAAAGTACAAAATTTATAAAATGTGCCCCTTTACAAGATTTTGTTTTATAAAAATGACCCATTTACAAAATGTTTCCATGCTTTTAATCTATTCGTTCACCGAAACTCTATGACTAGATGTTAAGGGAACTGGGACGTTCTCGACAACGAAAAAGTAGTTAAAATTGCAGTTTCAAATAAAGGGTTTTCCCCAAGTAAAAGTTATATTTGAATTAAAATATTATACATATAAACAGAACATAATATTTTCATTATAAAACACTAAAGAAATCCTTTTAATTTCAAGTATTTATTTTTTAATAGCAAATCGAATATGAGCTCTGATGCAATTGTCTGTAAATACATAACCACAAATTGGTACGCTCAGAAAAAAAAGTTTTGCATAAAATCACATAAAAATTATCAAAATACATGAGTAAAGGTTCAATAATTATAGTGAACATATTTTTATTTTAATATACACAAAATAGAAATAATAAAAAAAAAATTAAATGCTATATAACTTGAAATTCTATAAATTATGATTTCTTTTAACATAAACAGCACCCCCCTAAAAAAAACTGGTGCCCACAAATAAATAAAAATATGTTTAATAGATGAAAAATGCTTAAAAATATTATATCACAAAATTGCAGATTTGTGTGATGCATAGAATTTTATACGAGCGTACCTAAATATGGAAAAAACATGTTTTGAGAAAAATGCAAAAAACTTTGTTTACGTTTTTAAACGTTAATAGTTAAGTTTTCGGCAGTTCAAACCTATATACATGTTATATATTTTCGGAATCAGTGAAATGTCCCCTATTTTTTGAGGCTAAAATTGAAAATTCGATTTTTTGAAGGTTAAAACGTCCCAGTTCCCTTAAATACAATATAGGATGACTGTTAAAACAAAAGGTTTTGCAGTTTTTTTTTTTTTTTTTTTTTTTTTTTTTTTTCACAAAAATAAATAAAAATTTCACTATATATATTCACAAAAAATGGACCGAAAAATTAAAACCTAGATAGACCCCTCTTTTTTTTATTACATTTATATATATATATATATATATATATATATATATATATATATATATATATATATAGTAATACAATAATAAAATATAATAATATCAGTGCAAACATTTTTGAAATTCAAAGATGATTCAACCTCAGCATTAAAACAATTATTCAGATCACAATCGCAGACCACTCATATCAAATCAGAAAAGAATTAAAGATAAATCTAAATGAATTTTGGAGATGAGAAAAAAGCATAATTTGCATTCCAACGTTTTCAAGGGCCTGGTAGAATGCAAATATGCTAGGAAATGGATGTTTTTCTGTCACAAAGAAAGCAAAAGCTAAGAATTTCTTTGTTCACAGGCCCGAAACATCCATAGTAAATCCATAAAAAAGAAGATCAAAATCACAATATTACCTGAAATAATCCTAAGACATATTTATTGGAGATTGAAATAAACATACAAAATTACTTAATAAAATATATTTGATACTGACTCAAATACTAGATACACATGTGAAAATCCAGAAAAATTCAATCCAGAAAAACTAAGATACGATGCACATGTAAAAATTTAACAATCATATATATATATAACAAATATTTTTTCCTTTTATCTCAACTTTTTATTTATTTATCACTTAAATTACGTATCTAAAATTTAATGGAACTTAAATATTAAAATGAATGTTTATGTTATAAGTCGTTAGGAAAGTTTTTTTTATTTTTTTTATTTTTTTTTTTTTATAGCCGCAGTCAATCGATATTTCACAAAATGTTTCTCAAACTTAAATGTTTACAATTAGAATTTAAAGGAATTATTACAACAACAACAACAAAAAAAAAAATCGAGTTAATGCCTATCTGTTAATAAATACTTTTATGTTACACTCTTAACTTCCACTTTTAGATTGTAACAATTCAAAAAATTCTTTTAAAAACTTTAACACACTTTTTATTACTTTAAAAAGTGAATAATAATAATAATAATAATAATAATAAAAAGGTTAGTTATTATCTAGCAGGAAATTGCGTGTCAAACTTTTATCTAAATTGATACATGAAAAACAGAATATAAATTGCGTAGTTGTTACCATACATATATAAATACATGTGACAAAATACATACTGTATTTACTAGTTTATAGGCTTTTTTTTTTAATTACAATTGTAAGAAAGAAAATATCAAACATTTTTTTAAAATTTCTATATCTCTAGGAAATTTTTTTTCATTCATTTACCTTTTAAATTAAAATTATGTGTCTAAAATTCAATAGAACTTGAATATGAAATTGAGTGGTTGTGTTATGAGCGCTCACGAAAGTGTTTAGTTTCTATAGCTGCAATCTATCGCGATTTGACAAATGTTTTCCAGTTCACAATTGCATTTTAAAAGAATAAAAGAAAAAAAAAATCTTTATTTGCGAATTTGCATCCATTTGTTAACGAATACTTATAATTATTTTCTATTTACCACTATTGGATTGTTGCAATTAAGTGAAATCGTGATTGAAAGAATTATTGTAAAAGTTTCAATACGCTTTTCGTTCTATCAAAAAAAAAAAAAAAAAAAAAAAAAAAAAAAATTAAAAAGAAAGAAAAAAAAAAAATTCTTCACTATTGTCTAGTATGAAACTGTGTGTCAAACTTTTAGCTGTATGGACATATAAAAAATAATCTTATATAAAAAATATACACTTATATATGATTTTGAGTAGCATTTCCAGTTTTGATTGTATATGAAACCTTTTTATATTCATATAAAAATTAAGTTATTATATTCAGTATTCCATAATAGATATATATTTAGAAAAGAAATAAATAAATAAGCAATTTTTGTAAGCATTTCTTTTTCTCTTTTTTTACAGGTTAAAATTTCATTTTCTTCAAATCTGTTATTAAAAGCATCTAATTTAAAAAATTAACGTGCCTAAAAATATAGAATTTCTACTCTCAGTAATTCTGGGCAAACAATTTAAAAAACTATATTTTGGTATTTTTTGAAATATATAGAATAAACTAAAATTAACTTTCATTTTATTTTTTGTTAGTTTTCCTTAAATTAGAAAATGACAAATATTTTTTCTTTATTCTAAATACGAATGAAATTACACCTAAATGCAAATACAAGCAAAATATTTAGATTAAAAATAAATAAATAAAATTACTATAGATATAAAAAATTGTTATGATATGGAGATTTTATTTATTTAATTCCGAAAATTTTCACTAATAAATTTAAATGAAAAAATTGTAATGCAATTAAAAAATCAATTAGTGTTATGAAAAGTATCAAGGATTTATTTCCTTATTCTAAATATGAATGAAATTATACCTAAATGCAAATACAAGCAAAATATTTAGATTATAAATAAATAAATAAAATTACTATAGATATAAAAATTGTTATGATATGGAGATTTTATTTACTTAATTCCGAAATTTTTACGAATAAATTTAAATAAAAAAATTGTAATGCAATTTAAAAATAAAGTTATGAAAAGTATCAAGGATTTTTTTCCTTACCTGTTGTGCTCACTGGAATATTAACACATTTCACATACGGTACAGAAGGAAATTTTTTATAAACTATTAAATAGCATTTTGTTTTTTCCATATCTTATAGCTCCAACTAAAAATTGTATCCAAAAGTATTTTGAACAGCAAGTAAATTCTCGCCAAGCACTTACTTCCACGTCAAGTCCAGCTAAATAATAAATTTGTATATTTTGTTCACAAAAATATATTTCCGAGTTATATACAGATACAAAATTTTCGATTAATTTAACAAGCCAATGAAAACTAACTTCTCTTATGGCTTTTAGTATTAGCAACTGACGGAGTTATTTCAAAGAAACCCTCAACACGTTTCTAGAGGGGGAGATATTTTGTGAAAAAGGTTCTACGGGTAGGGTATTAAAAGGGATTAAGAAAGATTAAATTGAAGAGCTTTAAGATCCATAACCGTGTGCTTAAAAATCATTTAGTATTGTTAAGGAAAT
This sequence comes from Salticus scenicus, assembly GCA_963930645.1. NCBI lineage: Eukaryota > Metazoa > Arthropoda > Arachnida > Araneae > Salticidae > Salticus > Salticus scenicus. The sequence continues at coordinate 150,488,738 of OZ005659.1, forward strand.
ATCTATTTAAAATGCAGGAGTCAAAACAGGAGTGAACCTATTATTCTTAGTGAAAGCAAATTTTGACAGATGACTTTGATAACTTTCTTCAAACCTTTAAAAATTCGAGGAATTGTGTTAAATGGATTTTATAGTCATGTAAACTGGTGAAAGCCCGTATATATTACAAAATATATGAAATTATTTCATTATAAATGCATGTGTAAAAGCTTCTTTAATATACTTCTTATATAATCTAGAAATTATAATTATGCAATCAGGTTTACTGTGACTTTTATAATTAGACAATGTATTTAGACAACAAACTTACAATTCAGGGCCCATATTTTGCTTAATTTGGGGCCTTTCAAAATTTTCCAAGGGAAGTACATGTTTCTCATGCCTATTGGATAACCAGGGCCTGCTTTTTTCCCTGAAAAAAAAAAAAAAAATGGTAATAAACTCCAGATAAAATTATATTAAAATTTTAATTATATATATATATATATATAGATAGATAGATAGATACAAGTTTCTGCTAAAACTTAGAAACACTACCGCTTAGAGACGGTAACCCTCTCAGGATTTCAATTATAATTTTAGCAAAGTTTTCTGTGAGTAATCAAAAATATTCTATTTATATATATTTATCTTCTCATTTTGAGATTTCACAAACTATGCAAGGGTTCCCAAGTGGTAATTTTAAAGCGAATGGAGTTTTCTATTTTTATATAAATCATGGTTTTCAAATAATTATGAAAAATTTGACTGATCGCCCTAATTTTGTCCATTAAAAAGCAATAAATCGTAATTCTTGAAAAAATAAACTTAAAGGAAGAGAAAATGCAATATTCCAAATAATTTCAATAGGAATGCTTTCTAATTCGGCAAATTACTCTCTAAAATATTATTGCGCACCTAAATCAAATAATTTTTTGTTGTCATATTTATTTATTTTGTTCTGGGTGTCCTTTCCAGGTTCTGATAGCAATTTTTATATCGAAATAAATATTTAAACGATGACACTATAGTGGCTGGTTGGGTGGCTTAAAGTTAATTGACTACACTAGGCTTTCAAGCCTACAGGTGAAATGCCCTCCATTTGGGTCTTTCTAAAGGATCCTAGCCCGTATTTACTCAAGTTTCGGCGAAAACCGCAGAAAACTCCGAAAGGCTAGGTCGATGAAAGCGACCTGGGATCGAACTCGGCACTTCCCTTCTCATCTACCAGCTTTGAGTACAAAATTCATTTATGAATCCACAGTAAGTATGTGTGCACTGTAAAAAAAAATTCGACTTTGAGCCTAACTTCAGACGTAACTTAAAAAAGAAGACTTACTGTTTATATACTTTATACTGTACACGCCACATAATGTATATAAATTAGTACGGCTATCCATAAAATTTACTGCTATAGTTAGACAGAGTTTTTTTTTTTTTTTTTTTTATGTGTATTAAGTTCAGGTTGAGTATTAGATTTTATTATTATTATTTGATATTTTTAATATTGTTATGATTTAATCAAAATTACGTAATATCTTTTCATTTCAAAAATGTTTTAAACGAAATAAGTAACGATCTACAAAATCAATTTTGTATATATTTTAAAATCTAAACTTCTACATTCCACTTCCCTAAAATTATACTTATTAAAATAGTCTTCAAACACTAACAGGAAAAACAAAACAAGAAACTTAAAACTGAGTTAAAAATGATTAAAATCGACAAAAGTTTTTATTAAAAATTCTTTTAGTTTTCAAAAACATGTCAGTTAAAAAATATTTTGCATTTACTTGATTTGCAATTTAATTCCAATATTCTATTCTTCGCTTAGTATACAATCTAGAAAGGTCAGTCGAGTTTTAAGGTGAAATAATACGGTCAGTTTTAATTGTAGAATAACATATTTTTTCCTTCGTGCTAGAGTATCGAAAAAAATTTTTCACAATAAAAATTTACTACAAAAATTTTAATTTTTGTAAATTTTACGAAATAATATACTTTTTAAATTTAAAATTATTTTTTTCAAATATAATTGTAGAGAGATTAAACTTTCTCGTGTGCAAAAGCTTAACAGAGAAGTTTCACGATATATTTCATCTTGAGTGGTTTAAAAGCAATTAACAATTATTAATTCTTCAAATATATTATTGTTCAATATCGGGAAATTACTCATAAAGGGGAATGATGAATAAAAAGACAAAGGTTTTCAAGCTATAATTTTTATAAATGTATTGATTTTTCATATTTAAATACTTATATTCTATAATCTAATTAAGAAAAAGGCATCGGTATAAATCACACAGAAATGAAAATTTGTTAAATCAAAACAATTTTTTTTTTTTTTTTTTTTTTTTTTATGTACACAACAAAATTGTTAGTTTAAATGTATCTTTATAGAAATTCTGTTTAGATTATAAGGATTTTTTGCTACAATTCTATCAAAAAGTATTTTATTTTTCTAAAAAATAAAAAAAAAAAGAGCAATTTTTCTAATGTTAAACAAAATATTTAGTTAATATAAGCAAATGCAAAGAAATTTTGTTGAAATGTTGTTAATTTTTTTTTTTTTTTTTTTTTTTTTTTTTTTAATTATTTTTTGCTGTCGTAACAAAACTGATTTTTTATTTTAATAAAATTTAGTTAAAAAAAAAAAAAAAAAAAAGTGAACAAAGCATATTTGGTTGTCTTAATCAAATCATATTTTCATGTGAAAATATATATCCATGATTTTTAATTATTAACTGAATAATTAATTATTATTTTTAATTCATTTATTAATATTATTGTTGTTGTTTCTGTTGTAATGATAACGATTCTTGAGAAAACCCTATTATATGCAAAAGATTATTTGAATAGAATTCAAATAGTGTCAGTCAAAAAAGTTAAAATGATTTATTATTATTACTAATAATAAATAAATAAATAAGCTATTAAACGACTAATGTTTAAAAACTATTTTGTAGTTGACTTCTCTAAAATTTTTAAGTTACTAGGTGAACTGAAACCAATTTTTCACCAATTTATTTTATATTTTTATTTAATTATTTATTTATTAATAGCTACAAGTAGGAAGGTTTTAATCCGTAAAAATACTTTTGCAGAAAATCCAAAAAACTGTAAATTATCTTTTCTATAAGCGAAAAATAAGATATATATATATATATATATATGCAATCCATCGGATAAAAGAATTTTGTGCAAGTATGTCGCATAGAAATAACGAATATATTGGCAAATCTACATCACTCTAACTAGACTAAAGTCATTCTTGGTATAATGATATATGCACCAGGAAACATGCTAAACCACTGCTGTCTCGATTTTGCAAAAAAAAAAAAAAAAAAAAAAAAAAAAAAGGGGGGGGGGGAGAAAAAAAATGAAGTTTATTTTTTTGCACGCAGTAATTTGTATTTAAAGATTTTAACTTGAAAATTAACAACATTATTTGAATGTTTTCGTAGGTTATATGGCAGATGCGTACATGACATTTGCGTACAAGCTGAAATTAGTGACACTTGCGTACAAGTCCAGGTGTTCCAAATGTTACAGATCTGTTTTCGAAAAATAAGTGGCATTTCCGTACAAAATTTGTTTCGCTGTATTTTTCGTTTGTAACACAAAGGGGTTGTATCCATATATTAAACTTGAAGATAAATACTCTTATATAAATACGTGAATTTTCTCTTATGCATGTAGTCTTACGACTGACAAAGTTATGAGCTTAAGGCATATAAAAGTGACAAGCTATATAATAGCCGTAGTTATTTTCTGAAATGACATTCAATTATTTATTCACTGAGTCAAAATCAATAAAGGTCCTTATAAATGCTATTAAGGTCTTTAAAAATATTTTTATTTCTTAAATACTTTTTTACTTTTCAACAAGTATGAATTTTTTTGTCTCCAATAAAGAAAAAAAAAGTTAAAAAAAGATATCTCTTCTTTATCAATAACGAATTGAATCATATTCCAATTCCTGAAATTATTTGTCATTCACCTATATGCCTCTCTTTCTCCTCCCCCCCCCCCCCCCCCCCGCAAAAAAAAAAAAAAAATGTTGTGTGTTTAAAAATGAAAAAATCGATAACTTTATTTTAAATTATCGCAGATCGATGGTTCAACCGTTCGTTTTAAAAAATATTGGTGAGCTCTTTTGAAAGATACCCATCATGAAACTTTACTTCCCTCGAGGGTGGATTTCCCCCCCGCGGGGTGAGGCGGGGCTCCTACATACACATTTTTTTTTTTTCCCAGTTGACTATCTCTATTACAAAAAACATATATTCGTTTCATTTGGTTTAGTGCAGTCCAACGAAAAGCTTACTGTAACATTCCTATATGATATACATTTAGAATACCGAGTTTGGGATTTCTGCTACTATTTGTTCTTCAGATATGCTGATGACAGACACACAGGCCATTCGCTAAAAACATGATTTTCGTATTCTGAGGACCTCAGAACATGTAGATACAACAAAAACGCACGTTCGAAAATTTGACCCTAAAACAATACTTTCTCGACCCTATGGGTAAGAGAAAGTAAAAAGAAAAGAAAAAGAAAGAAAGAATAGAAAGAAAGAAAAAGGTTTTAATATTTGCATCATATGGATACAACCCCTTCATGCAATGATCCTCAAATAAAGCGAAAGAAATGTTGTACGCAAGTGCCACTAGATTTTTTGAAAACACACCTGTAATATTTAAACCACCTGGACATGTACGCAAGTGCCACTGTTTTCAGCTTGTACGCAAATGTCATGTACGCATCTGTCACAACACCGAATGGGTTAATGCAACATGAAACTTCGTATTTCGAAATTAAGAGAATTGGAAATGTTTTTACGCAAAGCGATTTGTGTATTAAAGACTTTTAACTTAAAAACTAATGTCCAGTATTAGAATTTTTTCCTACGCCAACAGCTCACCTGCACAACCTTGACACCTGTCATCTGGAAAGATTTGACACGGAGATTACAAGCATCATAGAAACAGAACATCTAAAACGACTGTTATCTTGTTTTTTATTTATTTATTTATTATTTTTAAGGGTGGGGGGAGGACTTAAGCCCTTTTTGCAGTAAAAAGAGTTTCAATTATATTTAAAGACTTTAAATTGGAAATTAATGTCCACTAATTAGAATATTTTCCTAAAACAAACAATGAATTGCATACCCCATAGAACAATTTAAAACCACTGCTAATCTTGATTTTTAGGGGGGGGGGGGAGAAGTGGTGCTGAATCTCTTTTTGCGCGCACGTGCAAACTAGGTTCAATGGGGAATTTCAGCTGTCTGGGGAATTTTTTAAAATTTTCTTAGCAGAAATTAAAAATGTAAGACTAAATAACAATCTACTAAAAGAACAAACTTTGTAATACTTAAAATATAAACTAACAACTGTATTTTTATGTTATAAAGTATACTTATTCTCTTGCATAAAACATGTGACTTTGTATATGACAAAACAGATTTTTACGATATTAAGGGAAATTCAGAATGTCTTTGGGGGAAATTTCAGAGATCTGAACATTTTCTGCATCCCTGTCATGTATAACTTGAAATCTTTTGACCATTGTTTGGATTTTTTTCTTATGCGTGAAGTACACCCTAGTCACCTGTTATCTACTAGAAACAAAAAGATCAACACAACGAATGAATTTCGTGTAGAACAAGCTATTCAACAGAAATTTGTAAATCACAAAATACAATAGATATGCACACTCGTTAATGCTTACATTTATTTAAAAACTCCTTTGAATTGTATGGATGATAATTAAGCCTCATATATTATTTATGCATTATAAGTTATAAGCACATCTTTTCGTAAATTTAAGAAGTAAAATTTTGACAACATATAAAAGAGCTTTGTTTTATTTTATTTTTTTCTTTGCGTGTTTTCAAACAACGGAGGTCGGCGAAATCGTACTTTTTTTTTCCCCCCTGCAGTAGGTGTTTTTCAATAGCGGATCCAAAGGGGGGCTAGGGTGCTGAAGCCACCACCCCTCAAAAAAAAAAAAAAAAAAAAAAATATATATATATATATATTGAAATTCACCAAACTTATAATTAAAGAAAAACAACTTAAATTCATATTGGAATGATTGAATAATATTTTCAGTAAAATCTTTTTAAATGATTATCTTCCGGTGTTCAATAAACATCAGCAATCAAAAACCTCACGAAAAGTCCACCTCTATTTAAGGGCCACCTCCTATAAATGTCAATTTTTCTCGCTCACAAAATTTCCGTTTTGGCTTTACTATTGATTTACCTCGATTCAATACCCATGTACAAATGCATATGTTTGTTAAGGGCCACGTTTTTCCACAGCAGGTAATATTAACTCTTGATGTGAACTGACCACTTTTCGTATGTAACTCCTTTCAAAGAACCCTCTTATCAAGGAGGTAGCCAAAAGAATTTCGAGTGTGTTTCAAACTTTAGTACACAATTTTGAGTGTCAAAAGTGTTTATTTTAAAAAATTTCACCAAATCGGCAAAATTTAGGGTATTGTTTAAATTCCCTTCCTCTTCCCCTAGGCTACGGCCTTGATCTTACTGCTCTCCAATTTTGTAATAATAGCAGATATTTTCTATGAATTTACTGGTAGAGAAAAAAAGTGTTTAATAAAACTTTTTTAGTTTTCTATGTGCATATTACAGGTGAAATTCAGGCTTGGAAAAGGGAGTTTTGTTTCCTACCAATATTCAAGTAATAATTTAAAAATATTTTAAGAGAGTAGCTAGTGTTGAATCTAAATAGTAAAATTTAAATATTATACATACTTCAGATTAAAAATTATAAGCTAAACCTATCATTTTTAATTGCAGTTCCCGTTAATTTATTGTATACACGCATGCGCGCATGTATTATTCAAATTTGTTTTAAATAAATCTTTCAAAAACTTTCCAAATAGATATAATCTATAATAATAAAAGGAAAGGTTTGTCTGTCTGTCTGTCTGTTCTTTTATACGTTCAGCCCCTACTGAACGCAGAAGTACAAGAATTGACATACTGATGCACTGGAGCCTTTCCGAGTTCCTCTTCGAAACAGAATTTAAAAATTTTAATTAGTTGTGGAGATATTAATTAAAATGTCCAATCATGTCTAATCTAAAAATGATATCAATGACTGAGAATTCACCGCCATTGCATAAAAAAAGATATTTTAACAGAATTAAAATTAGAAAAAGTGGAAAATAAATTAGAAATATTTGTCCGATCGTTACGATTTCGGTACCAAATGAAAGGGGATTTTTTTCTGAATTTAAGTGTGCAAGCGGCTTATCGGTACAACAATTAGATTTTTTAAAATTAACTAAAGTATGAATTTTTTGTGGCAACATCATTTCAAACGCCAGACTGTCTGAGATGAAAAGGGAAATGATTGTAACCGATCAAGATGTCACGTGTTTTGTAGTAGGGAGAAAAATTGCAATTTTCAATTTTTTTCAAATTTTCATTTACGTTACATTTTAATTAATATTCAGCCTAGACAGCATATTATAAAGCTACTGTTCAATTTTTATGAAAATATCTGGATAAACAAAAAAATTAGATTAAATTTTGTTTTATATTTTGCAGTATATATTTTAAATTGAGATATGCCGTTGAAATTTCGTAATATTTGGTTTTAACGCCCAATAATTCGATTCTGAATATTTTTGAAAGTGTAGAATTATTAGGAAGGGCTTGAGGGGGAGGGGGGGGGCAAAGGAAAAAAAAAAGGAGTTACAGCGTTTGAAATTGGTATTATTAGGTTCTAAGGAAAGATACATCGATTGCGAATATTTTGAACTGTAAAAATATTAGAAGGGACGGAAAGGAGGGGGGGCGGGCAAAAACGTAGAAAAGGAACGGTTGTTTCTGAGAAAACAACGGAAAACCCAGAACGCCTTTATTCTTTTATATTTTGCTGAGTTTCGAATTCTGATACTCCTTTCACATTTCATACTATTGATTTTTAACAGTATTTAGCCCGGAATTACGCAAGTTTCGGAGAAAATCACGAAAAAGTCAGACATAAGTCGTTTTATAATAGTGTTTATATCATTTTTGTATCTAAGCTTCTAATTAGCATAATTTCAAAAGTAATGTGTCATTTTGAAACTTATTTGAATTGAATTTCAAGAGTAGACGCCACAAATTTTTGTCACCTTCCATTAACCGACTACCATAAGTAATGGAATTCGAGATTTCACGTGATTTACACGTTTTAAGGTCTCCTGAATTTTTTTTTTTTTTTTTTTTTTTTTTTTTTTGTATCTCAACTACTAATTAAAATAATTTTATAAGTAATACATTATTTGAAAGCTTTGTTGATTTGGAATTGAACAGTAGATTTCAGAATTTTCTACCGCCAGATGGCGCTGTAATATTTTAAAATTTCAATATTTCGAATTCTGAATATGATTAAATTATTTTTAATACATCATTCGAAAGATATTTTAAAGAGCTTTTATATTATCGAAAGTGGAATTCGAGATTTCACCAGATTTACACATTTTAAGGTCTCCTGATTAGGTTTTCTTTTATATCTCAGCTACTAATAAAAATATTTTCATAAGTAATACATCATTTTAAAGCTTTGTTGATTTGGAATTGAACAGTAGATTACAGAAATTTCTACAGCCAAATGGCGCTACAATATTTTACAATTTCAATATTTTGAATTCTAAATATGATTAAATTATTTTTAATACATCATTCGAAAGTTATTTTAAAGTACTTTTATATTATCGAATAACCTACATTAAATTTATCCAATAGAGGGCGCTAATGACAATTATTCGAGATTTCACCTGTTTTATATGTTTTAAGATGTCCTCAAGGGGGCCAAAAAATTAGAAATTGAGTTAGACCGTTCAAAATTGGTATATATAGGTTTTGGTGCCTACGAGTCGAATGAGGATATTTTCGAAAGTGTAAAATTAAGGAGGGACAAGAAGGGTGGTGAAGGAATACGCGCGCGCAGCGAGCGTATATATGAATTCGTGAGCACTTCGCGCACACGGGTCTACGCTGACGAGGGCAGAGGGGACCCGGTGTGAGTTTTTACCCGATCAGAAATGATTTTTTTTTTTTATTCTTTTTCTTAAGAATAGAAGTTTATGAGTAATAACATGGAATTTTGAGAATTCATAAGGGTGATGAAGGAATACGCGCGCAGCGCTCATATATATGCATTCGTGCGTGTGTATTGCGCACGGGTCTACGCTGCCGAAGGCAGTGGGGACCCGGTGCGACATTTTTCCCGATCAGAGTTTTTTTTCTTTTTTTGTTTCACATGATAAAAATTAATGCAATTTTGAGAATTCATTAATTATAATGATTCGTTTAAAAATAGTGACCAGCGAAGCGGGCGTAGCCTGCTAGTTTTAAATAAATTATTGAACAATTTCTTAATGAAGTCTAGTGTATGTATTTACGAAATGCATACTAATACTACGATTGTAATTTTTTAATCGATCTGGAATAGCATCTTGAAAAATCTTAGCCCCCCCCCCCTTCCCACCCCCAAATTTAAGTTCTGGATCCGCCACTGGCGTCTCTAATGTGCTTTGATACACTGAATTCAGAAATGACTGCCTTTTCTTCCTATCAGGTAAGGAATCTTCACAAAGTACGCATGAAGATCGGAAGCATTCACCTAGATACTGTAACAAAATCGAAACAATTTATGTATAAAATATATTAAAATAAGATATTATTTAAAATTTATTTTTTAAATGTGCTTCTTTGCATCGAACATCCCTTTAAAGCTTTTCTCATCTACATAGCTTGAAGGCCTTGAGGGGGGGAGGATTCTCTATTCAATATCCGAAAGTGATTTGCTAACACTCCATCGTCCCTGATACCTCCTCTTCATTTCTTTGATGTCTTGATGAAATAGGTTTCTTTATTCTTCACTCACATCACCCACATTTTATGGGAAATAACTTAGATGGGAGTAAAGAAAGTAGAACTGTAAGCTCTTTTTTTTTTTTTTTTTTTTTTTTTTTGTAAAAACTTTACGTGATGGGGATTTTTGAATAGTTTTTCCTTAATCAGTGTCCAAAAACGCCCCAAGAAAACACATCACTTTGAATAATAATAAAATAAATAAATAAATAAATAAAAATAAGCGTTGATCTATGTAACCTCGATTACAATTTTTGAAATGTTTAAGATGTTGACGGATATATCCGGTCTGTGAGGTCTTTTTTTTTTTTTTTTTTTTTTTTTTCGCGCAGCACATATAATTTAAAATTATATAATTATGAAATTTAAACTTGTTTTCCAAAGTTGAAGGTCGTAAGTAGCAGTTGTAAAGATTATAACCATATTTACAGTTACATTTTTAATCTCAAGTTGAAATAAATATGAATTTAGTACACTGAAAAAAAAACTATGCCACGGAAACAACATCACAGTTTTGCCCTTTTCGAAGGCAGTCAGGTGGTTCCGGTCGAACTGTATGCATGCATATACAGTGGCTCCCAAAAGTGTTCGTACACTTACGATTCTCAGTAAAATATATCTCTATCCATTAATTAAAAGTAAACTTTCTTAATGAGATTTTAATAATAAGATCTATAATCTATTCTTAACAAAATTACATGAAATATTTTTTCAAATATAGCGAAACTCAAAAAATGACAAAATCTTTATCTCACAAAAGTCTTCGTACACTTAAAAAACAAATCTTTACATATTAGTAAATATTTTCATTTTTCGTTAAATTAATATTTAATAGGATATCCTATCCTTTAGCATCCACAACAGCTTTTAAACGTCTGGAAGAGATTTTACTAGTTTTTTTGTAATTTCTGTATTCTGAATTTTTGTAATACTGTAATTTAATGTATTTAATATTACTTATTTATTTAATTAATTGTAATTTTAAATACTGTAATTTCTGTTTCTGTATTTTTGTAATTTCTGTTCATTCATTCTTCCATCATTACTGTTTTTAGTTCGCTTTTCGTTTTGATGTCGTGTTTTCGTACTCTAACCTCCAGTTCTCTCCAAATTTGTTCTATGGGGTTTAAATCTGGCGACTGAGGTGGTGTTTTCAAAACTTGTGGGCAATTATATAGAGACACCACAGGCGAGCGTTGAGAGCCGTATGCTTAGGATCGTTATCATGATAAAAAATAAAGTTGTTTCCAATGCCCAAATTTTGTTCTGATGATTTTAAATTGTCTCTTAAAATATTTAAATAAAGTGAATGATTCATTATGCCATCAATAAACACCAAATTACCTAGTCCTGATGCTGACATGCACCCCCACACAAGAACAGCTCCACCGCCATCCAACTAAATTCTTAAAATGAAGATCCTCATTTTTTCTTCGCCATACAGTTATTCGACCATTGGAACCAAAAATGTTAAATTTGCTTTCGTCAGCAAATAGGACATTATTCCAGTACGTTTCGGGTTTATTTATCATTGATTTTGCGAATGAAAGCCTAAGCTTTCTGTTTTTCGCACTAACAAAAATTTTTTATGGGCAGAACGCCCATGTAATCCATAGATATAGTAATAAAGACATATCGATCATTGAGAGGAGAGATGTGATACCTTTTTTAATCGGGAAAAGTAGGCCATTTTACTCTCTTATGGATGTATTTCCCCGAGTGAATACACACGGGAATACACATAGGTAATTTAGCAAATAAATTTTATGCACTAAAAGAGAATGAAAAACTCCAGATACCACTTTTTCTTTCTTTTCGTTTTCTTTTTTTACTGTACTCTAGTATACTCCGGAACAGGACAATTCCGCCGAGATTTTAATCCCCTATTCCCCACATAGGACAATTCCGCCGAGAATTTTAACCCCCCTTTTCTGGCATAGGACAACTCCGCCGCGCCATTTTCCTGAGACGAGAAGAGGGGGCTACAGCAGTACTTCCACTTTTGGCGACGCATTGCGTTTTGGCGACACATTGAGCATTATAAGAGCCCTTCCCCATCGCTTTGGAAAGTTAAGTAAAAGTAAAGCAGATTTTAACCAAAATATGAATTCAAAATTGTACTGTAATAATTCTCTGCGATGAAAATCACAGAAAATCACTTTCTGCATATATCATGGAAAATAGTTTTAATAAATGATAATTTTATTAAATAATTTGTAATACGTGAATTTGTATAGAAAAAATATAGAAGAAAGATTCATGGTTGTTATAACATAACTACTACTTGATATTGGAGGGACATTCAGAAGATAGTTTTTAGTAACATGGCTGATTTTGTTGGGAGACTGGAAAAAAAATCACTCGGGGGGGGGGGGGGGGTGAACAGAAAATTTTACCTCGAAAAATATTTTCCCAGAAAAAGAGCCCACGTATTAACGGATAAAGAATTTTATAATGGTATTCTGGATCGATTAAAAATAAAAATGATGGAACAGAAATGTCCGAAAATAACTCTTTTAAATGGGCGACTTTTAGTAATATAAATGATAAATTAATTATTATAGAATGCTATTCAAATTTAATATTTGGTAATACCTGTAACTAAAATTGGTGTTAATTAACCTTAGAGATAGCAGGTGGCTCTGTCATGTAGCAGTTTTCCCCATTCTAAGGAAGGTTATATCTCAGCTTCTACTGTGTAAAAGTGCACCAAAACTGTACGTGCGATAGGTATACCATGTAAAATTCTGCTGATTTAATTTGGTTGTATATCAGTCGACAAGTGCTATACTCAAATTTTATCCTATTTACATGAACACTATATCCCTGATTCTGTGTTATACAGATACTCCAAACTCGGTTTAAGATGTACAAATTATTTAAAAAAATATACTGATTGAGATTTACAGATACATTGTACAAAAAGGTGTACAAAACTTATAAAACACACAGACACACTGTACAAAAAGGTGACGCTGCTATTATTATTTTTTTTTAGTATGAAAAGTTTATACTTGTAATTTGATGCAGTTTTTACCAAGAGATGCTGAGGCATAACCATTTGGAAAATCGTAGAAAGTAATAGTAGTACCACTTATCGGTCGATATACACCCGAATAAAATCAGCATAATCTTTCATGATACATATTTTATATAGCAAGTTTGTTGCCGGTATATAACATAAAAGCTGAGATAGTCTTAAATTGAAATGTAGTTAAATTGCAGCATAGCAGTGTTATTTTTTGTCCAATATGCATTCCAAATTAATAGCATATAGTAATAAATACACTTTTAAAAAATAAGAAATCAAGTTTCAGTTAATTGGAATGCATTACGTTTTATATTAAAATAAATAATAAATATCTGTTTTCTAATTATAGTTGACGTAAATCACACACACACACAAAAATAAATAAATAAATAAATAAATAAAAATAAATAAATAAATAAAAATAAATAATAATAAAAATAATAATAATAATTTCATCATAAATAAATTAGAAAATTAATTATAACTTTTATAACTCAAATATATTTTTTTTTTTCTCCAAGTTCAATAGTATTAAATTACGACTTTTCATTCGTTCAGTCAATAAGCATTTCTAACACTAAAGGTTGTTGCCTTTTAAAATGAAAAATCTGTAGTTGAGAAATATAGGGAAGCTACATCTATACAAATTACTGTGTCTATGGGTTTTACTGAAGTTTAAGAAATTGACAAATTAAACAACTTTCTTCTATAAACATTTTTAATAAAAAAGATTACGTGTATAAAATAAAAAAGTGCATAAAAATAAAGATATTTTTGAATGCCTTTTTGACATTCTAATTAGAGATTTTCTTTTCCCTTAAGTTCTCATTAATCATAACTTTCTAACAATGCTACTTTCAATCCTCTACCCCCATAATTAATATGTTAAAAATGTACAACAAATTTCATGTTTGCGAATTAATATATAGATTATTACCATTCTTTTGTGTATTTATTTTTAACAAAAGTTGAATGCCTGAAGTTTTAGCATGGAAAGTGTCGCCAACTTTACTTCGCCAAAGGTAATGCCTTCCCCCCTCATTCGGCGGAATTGTCCTATCGAGGGAAAACGGCAGAGAGAAATGCGGCGGATTTGTCCTACTGGGGGAAACAGCTGATAAATTTTCGGCGGAGTTGTCCTATGCTTCGGCGGAATTGCGTCGTGCCCGTATACTCATGTCTGCACAAAACTGCCTTTCTATCGGCATTTTTTATTATTATACTTCTTTATTATTATTATACTTCTTTGAGACAAAAATCGTCTGCATTCATCATGAAAATAATTTTAATAAATTATTTGTATTGCGTAAATTTGTATAGGATTATACATGTAAGAAAGTCTTGTGGTGGCCACAACATACTAGTTATATATTAAAACTTTCGCGGCTGCTAGCTACATTTAAAAGAATTTTGAGAATTCCATATTACTTACTAATATAAAATCTTAAAATATCTTAAAATTAAAAAAAAAAAAGGTTCCATAATGAAAAGAGCAATTATCTCATAATAATAACAAAGCAACTGATTATAAAAATTATATTTTTCATAAATTACTTGAATATAACTTATCTATGGAACCTACCCCATTTCTTTTCATATATTTATTAGAACACTTCAAAGCCGCGCAATATTTCGGCATTTTCAAAATTCATTACCATTCTATTCTATTACTGTTTTCGAGTTTTAACTCTCTAATGGCTGATGCCAAAAAACTTTTTCGGCATCAAAAATCCTTGCTCGTTAACCTGTGGATGATAGATCTATATAAATTACTATATCTATGATGTAATCCAGCTTCTCTGAGAACTCGTCGAATAGTTTCAGGTAAAATTGAAGTAGAAAACTTTTCATTAAATACTGAAGAAACTTTTACAGCACTCAAACGTGGATATTTCATAAATTTTTTAATAATAAATCTCTTATCACGTTTAGTTAACTTCTCGGTCGACCTTTTCTTACCTTGTTTTCAATCCGATTTTCTTCTTTGAAACGTTTTATCACATACTGCACTGTAGAATGGGATAAATTAACTAATTTAACGATAATTCGAATTGATTTACCACTACTATGGTGAAAAATTATCAATTTTCGAATGTTGTTTGTAATTTCTTTACGACTACCATCCATTTTTAAATAATAAATAGACTATCATGAAGTAAACAATCAAAACTTAAAGCAAACGATTTTTTAAATGCTACCACAATGAAAAAAAATTAAATAAAAGCGGCAAACGATAATTCTAATTTTGATTTTATCCAAAAATATTTCAGTGTACGAAGACTTTTGTGAGATAAAATGTTTGTAACTTTTTGATTATTGATTCCTTAAAAGTAAATTTTTAGTATGTTTTAAAAATATTTCAGAATGGATTATAGATCTAATAATTAAATAGCCATTCGGAAATATTAATTTTAATTAATGGATAGAGCCCTATTTCACTGAAAATCATAAGTGTACGAACACTTTTGGGAGCCACTGTAAATGAATGATTTAGTTTTCTTTGTCATAAAATTATACTCAGATGTCTAGATTACGCATCACAAAAAATTCGATGAATAAATATTAATATTTATTGCATAATTATTTTTAAAATTGATAATTTAGTTTTTTTAGATTCATATCTTTACATACACGTTTTAATTTCTTTTAAAATTTGGCTTTTCACCGCATACCACAAAATTACATAAGAAAAAACGAGAAAAAATGCATGTTCAAAGATTAAAAAACGAAAAATTACGCGGTTTGTCTAGATTATTAACACTTTCCAAGAGTATACACTCGCGTCATCGTTTAATCTTCAATGTGTTTTACCAACATAATAACACAAAAGACATATGGACTAACAGACAAACTAATTGAATTTATATCACTTTTAAACATTGTAAAGCATTGAAAACGATTATCACAAACGGGAATGTAATTAAGGCAATTTCCAGTTGTAGCCCTAATGTATTTCAATAATTCAGTGTTACTCTGTAAATTTTAACACTAAACACATCATATTCTATGGAAGCATTTTTATTTTATTTTATTTATTTATTTTTTAATAAATCAACAATAAAAGCCAATTTCATCATGACTTGTGTAGTGCGAAGTTATTTAAGTAGGATTTATAAAAACGCCTCTCATAGAATGCGATGCTTTGGTATTCTTTTAAGTGTACCTGTACATAAATCAATTGTGATACACTGTACTATTTGAATTGGAAACATTCCACAGCGAATTTGAATCAGGAGCGTAGAAAAGGAAGGGGCTCAGGGACTCAAGCCTCCCCTCCCCCATCTATTGGTTATTACGAAATTTCCTTTTAATGCCAAATAAAAGAATCACCCGTTTAAAACCAAAATTTAAGTCTTATAAAAGCTCATAATTAGTGATATTTTGTAATTAATACTAATAAGTAGTGAATGTTAATTAACATTTAATTATACTTTTATTTTTTTAAGAATAATTTTTAATATTTTTTTAAATGAAAAATTCTGAGCTCCTCCCATGATTTTTGAATTGTTACGCTCCCAATTTGAATAACATATAATTTTTTGAAGAAAACCTAAAACTTTTTTCCCAGACGGTAAACAGAACGACAGACAGGTCGACTAAATTTACACTTGAACATTGTTAGATGATACTGAAAATACTTAATTATACTTAATGAAAACAAAAATGCGATTCTAGCAATTTTCAGGTATTGCCCTTAATGTATACGAATACAGGGTTCGTATGGACCTGTCGTTTACCCTTGAGTTTTACACCATTATTCTGAAACAATAGAATTCATCTTAAATTTATAGACAAATTTTAAAGCGAAAATCATTGCACAAAATTACTGGCATAAAACTCAGGGCGAAATATGAGGCCCGTACGAAAACACTGTGCCAAATTTATCGTACACGAGCTGCATAATTCCTACCAAATTTGATATCTATTATGCAACTCGTGTACGAAAAGTTTGCTTAAATTGGGTATTATTATTTGTTTAGTTATTATGCCTTTTCCCTTTTTTTACTCCTTAGACGGCGCTACCATTTTGTTACGGTTAGCGACCCTTGGTTATCCAGAGTAGAACTACTATAATAATAATCCTATATAGGAGTCTTAATCTAAGGTTTCTAGTTATAAATCGAAATATTCGCTCCCTTGTTATCAAAACTTTAATTTTGAAATAAATAATATATTTTTCTTTTTCTTTTATTAATTATTCTTCTTTTAATTTAAATTACACGATATATTTTTACATTAATAGTACTTTTCTTAGATTTACTATGCATTTTAAATTATTGCATCGTATGAACTTTGAATATGTTATTATAGTATGAGTGTAAGTCTTTTCAGAATTATTTATATAATTCTATGAATTTAAATTTTCCTTTAAACTATTGTTTCTTAATAATTATTTTCTTAAATTTATATTCCAATTTAAACATACTTTTATTAACCAAATGCTACAACTTTATCATAAAATACATCTGTTCATGCCAATATTTTAACTAATATTTCGTAGCATTATAAGAACCCGCCCTTCTTCCACACCACTTCTCATGAAGAGTAATATTCTCTAAATGTAATTACGATTAAAAAAAAAATAATAATAATAATAATAAAAGAAAACTGGTATGAAAGAATGGTGGTTCTAACAATGCTACGGAATATTATTTAGAATACTAGTAGCTATGACTACATCTCAACTTGACTTTGACTCTTAACATTTTTAAAGCTTGCATGTTAACTGCACATGTTATTGAAAGGTAAGGTATTTTTATCGTGTCATTTCCATCTTTCTGTTATGTTTAATATTTTCTTTCCTATTTCTTATATTTTTTATGATTACTCTAGGACATTGTTGGGTACTACTAATAATATTTGGTGAAAAGTATTGGTCTTCATAGGACAATGCTATTTTTATTAAGCTACAAATTATTCCAGACGAAAGTTTGGCCGGCTGTTTGTCTTTTTCAGTTATTATTTCATGATCTCTTATTACTTCCATTACCCTTCTACCGCAAGTAATGAAAGTATTGCATTCGGTCCGAAAATTCGATACCGAAAATTTTCACCTGATTTACTAGGTTTAAGGCCTCCCGAGTCCAAAAAAAAAAATAGTTTTTGGCAATTGGTCAGTGTATATATATGTGGGGAGTTTTCTGGCTATCATACCTCCAAAACTAATAACGATGGAATTACAAAACTCCACAATTGAGGCACATATGGTGTACAGGTGGATGTTCCGGGCATAGGACAACTCCGCCGAAAAATTTATCAGCTGTTTTCCCCAGCAGGACAACTCCGCCGCATTCCTTACTGCCGTTTTCCCTCGATAGGACAATTTCGCCGAATGAGGGGGGAAGGCATTACCTTTGGCGAAATAAAAGTTGGCGAGAATGCTAAAACTTCAGGCATTCAACTTTTGTTAAAAATAAATACACAAAAGAATGGTAATAATCTATATATTAATTCGCAAACATGCAATTTGTTGTACGTTTTTAACATATTAATTATGGGGGTAGAGGATTGAAAGTAGCATTGTTAGAAAGTTATGGTTAATGAGAATGTAAGGTAAAAGAAAATCTCTTATTAGAATTTCAAAGAGGCATTCAAAAATACCTTTATTTTTATGCACTTTTTCATTTTATACATGTAATCTTTTTTATTAAATTTTTTTATAGAAAATTGTTCAATTTGTCAATTTCTTAAAATTCAATAAAAAGCATAGGCACATTAATTTGTATAGATGTAACTTCACTATATTTTTAACTACAGATTTTTCATTTTATAAGGCAACAACCTTTAGAGTGTTAGAAATGCTTATTGACTAAACGAATGCAAAACCGTAATTTAATACTATTGAAAGCAAATTAAAAAAAAAAAAAAAAAAAATGATTTATTAGTTTTTATTATTATTATTATTTATTCATTTATTTTTGATGTAATTATTATTATTATTATTATTTTTTTTTTTTTTTTTGGTGATTTACGTCAGCTATAATTGTTTTTTTTTTCTTTTATATATATATATTTATATATATAACGTAATGCATACTAATTAACTGAAACTTGATTACTTATTTTTGAAAAGTGTATTTATTACTATATGCTGATAACTTAACTCTATTTACGGAAAGACCATATCAGCTTTTATGCTATATACCGGAAACAAATTTGCTATATAAAATAGATATCATGAAAGATAGTAGAGAAAATATTGTTTTTGGGTCAAATTTTTGAAATTGAGTTTTTGTTATATTTATACGTTTTGAAGTTTATTAAAACTATTTTCCACGACATATACAGATGGAGATGATTTTCATCGCACAGAATTATTACTGTTGTTATTACTGTTATTTATCACTGTTGAATAAAAAATTTAAGAAATTAAATTAAAGACAATAAGTAAAGAAAATTTAATATAAGTTAAGTAATATATATTTGAATATTATATTAAGTAAAGAAAATTTAATTTCTTATTTATCCTTTAATAATTTTGTAAATGTAATCGGAATAGTTTAAACTAAGATGTAAATTTTTTTAAAGTTAATTTTTACTTGAATTTTATGATATTCAAGTGCTACACGAAAATTAGAAATAAATTCATTATTAGCAGAATTTATTAATGCGATTAAATAATTGTCAAATAAAAGAACATATAATAATAATGAAAAATAAAATTAAATGCATGTTTATGCGTAAAATTTTTTACTCATAATTTGGTTAAAATCTATTTTACTTTTACTCATCTTTCCAAAGCGAGGGGGAAGGGCTCTTATATAATGCTCGATGTGCCGCCAAAGTGCAATGCGTCGCCAAAAATGGAAATACTGCTGCAGACCCCCTCTTCTCGTCTCAGGAAAATGGCGCGGCGGAGTTGTCCTCTGTGGGAAAAGGGGGGTAAAAATTCTCGGCGGAATTGTCCTATGAGGGGAATAGGGGATTAAAATCTCGGCGGAATTGTCCTGTTCCGGATGTTCCAAATTTTGGTGAAAATTCAAAAACCGGAAGTGGGACCGTAAGTCCGTATCTCAAAAACCGCAAACGCGTTCCTTTAAAAACTCTGTACTGATTTTTATATCACACTTTATATCCTAGTCTCTACTCATTTTAGGGAGTGGAAATATGTCATAAGGTCGGTCTATATCTATACAAAAGTTTCCCGTCTGATTTAGACTCGAGCGAGTTAGATTTTCCTAAACAGGGAACTCATCCCAGTATAACAATGCACCAGAATCATAACTATCATTCAATTGCAATGTAAATGATAAAGCTCGCCATTCACTCTTACAGTTTCCCAGTCCTCGACCACCTAATCGCATGTAACTCTATGGCAAAATTTATTTACAAAATTATTCAAATAAAATTACTAATGTATTTCTATTTATTTATCAATTTATTTTTAAATTCCGTTTTCACATTTGGGAAATCCGCATGTATTAAATTAGTATCTGTTCCCCAAAAATTCATTGTTTCAATTTTTTAATATTTCATCAAGACTAACGCAGAGTCTGCAGGGAAGACACGAAAAATGCAGGGCGACTAACGTTAATACTTTTCCAAATTTCCTGACTTTTCCCTGAATTACACTGTTTATTTCCTATAAAATTTTAAAAAATTAGCTAACAATTTACCAATTCACAATAACGAAATATCAAATATTGCTTATTTCCAAAAAATTCGTCAAAATTCTCTTGCTATTGCCTGACGTTTCTAGGGATGCACCGAATACTAACTATTCAGCCGAATACCGAATATCCTTCAAATCGAATAGTAACTATTTGGTCGAATACCGAATATTCGGCTAACTGATTTACTCCTATATTCAGGTGTGAAATATCTAATTTTTTACAAACTTTTTCAGTAATACCATTTACGTTTATTTATTTTATTATGAAAAAAATATTTTAAAGATACTACTATTCAGAAACAGAGGTTTATATAAAATAGAAAAATGTTAGGAAATATTACTATACATATGTAGCGATGTAAATTAACTGTTAGGCTTCATAATAAACGTATAAAATTTCTTAAATAACAATATCTTGTCACACCCACTCCAAACAGAAAAAAAAAACAATAATAACGCAACCAAAAAACGTAGTATTTGAAAAAAATCAATTTATCATATGAATAAATTGTGAGATAGAGATGTGATGCTTTTCATGCATGTTGGGTCCCTTCATAAGCATTTTTCAATAACAAATTCAAAATTACTATTTTATGACTCGTGTTTTTTTTTTTTTTTTTTCTGACAGATTTGGACATGATCTTTGTTTGATATCTTGAAGTTTCCAAAATGGCAACAGCATGTGATTTACGTACGCTCTTTCTTATTTTACTTTACTTTTGAAACATACATAATCATTATACTGTTATTAATAAAGACAATTTTTGTTAAATATTATTAATTATTATGATTAATGTATATAATAATTAATTTTTTTTTAATGTTACTTGAAACTAGATAAAACAATTGTTTTCATTTAAATATAATTTATTTCTTAATTACTCTGAAAAATCTTAATTTAATGATAATTAAGAATAACAGATTTTTTTCAAGTGATTAAAAATTAAAAACAAAAAGTTGTATTTTTATATGTTCAACCATCCGAATAATTTGATATTTCGCCAAACCGAATATTCGGTAGTCTAGCCGAATAGATACCGAATATTCGGTGGATTCTTAGACTTTTCCAGTCTCACTTAAATTCCCTTACTTTTCAGTATTCTCTGACCAATGGCCAACCTGGAAAGGTTAAATATTCATATAAAATATGAGAAATATGCATTTAGCTAATTTTGCGCATTTTGAACTCAAAATATTATCAATTTTAAAAAATCAAATTTTTAGAAAATAAGCACTAATTTAACTGTTATACATTTTCCGAATATGAAAACGTAATTTCAAAAAATGCATCGAGTTAAAGATGAATTCTACAAAAAAAAAAAAAAAAAAAAAAAATCCGCATAGGGATTTTGTGACCGGAGACGGATTAATTATAAGGAGATTGGAAACTTAAAACAGTGATAACAGAGTTTCATCGTCTGTATTTCCTATTACCATTAATTTTGTCAGAAAATAAGTCCTTAGTTTCAAAAAGAATTTATTATGCGAAAATAGTGGTGAAAGTTACATTATAAAAAATCGAGTTCGTGCGAAACTGGTTAACAATTTCATTTTTTTTGTTTGAGTGCTTCAATCTGCTTATTCAGCCTCTTATGCATGGCTTCCACATACTTCGGATCACCCCATCTTGAAAGAGCCTTTTCTTTTCCCTAAAAGATAAAACCAATTACATATTTAAGAAAAAAAAAAGCGATAAAGTTTAAAATATAATACTAAATTACTTTTTTCAATAAAATAATAAATTATGTTCTAGGAATAAATACCGTAAAATCCCGAAAGTAACCCCCCCTTTTTTTTGAAAAGCAAAACGGATAAATTTCAGGTGGGGGGGGGTGGTTATAATCAAGATTCATTAAAAAAATGAAGAAAAGGGAGGGGAGGTTATATTCGATGGAGGGGGTACTTTCGGGATTTTACGGTGCTTACTTAAAAGGAAATATTAAAGGTAATTTCTTACATTAAAGTTAAAAAAAACTGTGTAATGATTCCATTGATAACATGCATCTGACACTTTATGAAAAATTAGTTATATTAGAAATAATATATAAATATTAAAACTTAATTGAATGCCGAACTTAACTTGCAATGCCGACGTACTGTAAGTGCGCCCGAAGATTGCATGTAGCTTTGTTGGATGGAGAAAAAAAAGGGGGCGGGGGGTTACTTTCAGGATAACTGGGACATTTCACTTTCAGCGAGAAAAGGGAGAGGGGGTATATTCGATGGGGGGGGGGGTTACTTTCGGGATTTTACGGTAACTTAAAATGCTTCAAACAGAAATGAATAGTATTAAAATTAATTCTATTGCTACACACTGCTGGTCACTGTTTTCACTTTCGAAAGACTTATTTCATTTTCCTCCATTTTGTCTTCTCATTTAAGTTTTCATGAAATTTTAACTAACATTTTTAAAATTCGAAAAATATTGTATATCTAATGCTCGAGAATAATCTCATAATTTCTCTCTGTTTCGTTGCTTTTACACTAAAAAAAAAAACAATTCTGTAACTGGCATCTAGAATTTAAATTGTGGCTCTAGTAAAAATAGTTTCATTTCATCCTTATAAATTCTAGCCCCTCTTGAAAGCGAATTCTAGAAACCCTTATTAGAATTCTAGAGCGTTTGCCTATATTATCGAGGTCAAACTTATTTAAAAATACCTGCAAATAAATGTGAATACAAGAAGCGAGTTTTAGCAACTACAATAATGACTTGTGACCTAATTCTAGAAAATCAAAAATTTCTTGCAATACAAAAGATTGAGATTCAGCACATTCAGAAAATTATTTCACCATCTAGAAATGTATAGAACTAGAAATTCTCGATCGTTTCGTCTATTCAGCTTATTGGGAAGGGGAGGGGGGCACTATGCGCATAGCTTGAAAATCTATATTTCTAGTTTAGGGATTTAGAAAATGACCTCGTTTTTGTTCTAGATGAAGGCAGTATATTTGTTTTTCTCAGTGTAATTTCCTAAATTATTCCTTACTAGCAGGCTACGCCCGCTTCGCTGGTCACTATATTTGAATTAATTTTCAAAAGAATTGAATCACTTTTTATTTTTTATGTCATATTATAAGAAAAAAAAAAAAAAAAAAAAGTAGAAATCTCTCTAAATCTCGCTTTGGGTACACGTTGCCTAGGGCATCTCTTTTTCCGCCCGCACTGCAACGGGTTTAGGTTTTCACTGCCTGCAGAAAGTTATTTCTCTGGGTATTTATCGACGACAGGTGGATCTGCTATTGTTTAAGAACTGCGATTTTAAAGATAACTGTATCTCAGCATCTATTAAATATTTTAATTTCTGAAGCACGTATTTTACAACCCTCGCTCTTTACACAATATAACCATATGTTTCCGACCAATATAATAAATAAAAGAAAATCAGATTTTCTTTTGAGAGGAATTAAATAAATAAATAACAAATAAATTTTTATCAAACTTAAATTTTAACAAGTTTAATCCTTTCTATTAAATACTATCCCTTTTCCCGATAAATACTTAAAAAAAAAAAAAAAAAAAAAAAAAAAAAAACCCTTTCAAAGGAATTAATTAATGAAAAAAAAAAAAAAAAAAATGTTGTTATGCTACAAAAATTATACATACGCATAAATGTTATAAATATGTTTTTTCATTTAAAATTTAATATACTTAATTTTTTCTACTGCATTACCATTTGACTTTCAATAAATATAATAATAATAAATCGCCTTCAAATGAATGAATTACATAAATAAAATAATTTTAAGATAAAAAACTTTTTATATACCATGTTTTTAATTTTTCTGTTGAATCATAGCTATACGCAAGCGAAATGTGACGTCACTGACCGTCGTTGGAGCCAAGTAAAAGATTTCCGATGCTAATCGTCCATTTGATTTTTTGTAAAAAATTATTAAAAATTGAGGAAAATCATTTCCCAATTTTAATCCTCACATTTGGGTATAACTGCAAATTAATTAACGTGCACATGTGTTAGATTAAGTTATTTTGCTGTCAAATTGACAAAATTTTAATTTTAAATTTCAAAACTCTGTCGTCCTTGGCGATTTAGCCAAGTAAAAGATTTCCGATGCTAATCGTCCATTGGATTTTTTGTAAAAAATTATTAAAAATTGAGGAAAATCATTTCCCAATTTTAATCCTCACATTTGGGTATAACTGCAAATTAATTAACGTGCACATGTGTTAGATTAAGTTATTTTGCTGTCAAATTGACAAAATTTTAATTTTAAATTTCAAAACTCTGTCGTCCTTGGCGATTTTTGTATTTGACGATCAAAAACGCTTCATGAAAATATACATGCCAGATGTATATTTTCGTAATAGGCATTGTACGAGATATTGTTTCATACTACTCATTGTTTTCTTAATACAAGTTGTTAAAATAACCATGATTTTTGAAAGGAATTAAATATGTTAGCCAGATAATTTGGCGGTATTTTTTTTTCCCGCCAAGGATGACAGATTTCAAATTATTCCGCTGTAACATATTAGTATCTTATATCAGATACTTTATTTAGACATTTAAAAACAAATTTGACTTCAAATTATGTTAGAATATTTATCCTTTTCCTTTTAATTAGTACATCAGTTGGGTATTTTTTGTGTAAATATATCACTCTTTGAAATGAAATGTTTAAGTTTTTAATCAAATGTGGAAGTTAGCCATTTTTTTTTTCTAGAGTTTTGAAATTTAAAATTCAAATTTTACCATTTTTACAGCAAATATAACTCAGTCTAGCACATGTAAACAGTAACTTATACA